>JAANYP010005400.1:0-46666 GCA_020465985.1 Centrapalus pauciflorus | reverse complement strand
TTCCTTTTTATTCATCACTTTAATCTTTTGGCACATTTAACCCCTCAACTCATCCGGTTCCATAAATACTGATTATGATTATATAAATAAAGAATCCATCTTTATTTATTTATCCTTAATATTTAAATAATTATATTCACTTAATAATTTAAAATTCTAAATATCCAAATAATTCAACAAACTTTATAATTAATCCAAATTCCGTACCAACTTTCATAATCCAAGTACATAAACATTCTTAAAAATTTAACTTAATACAAAAATTCAATCTAATTATCCCAATTACAATAAATTAAATCCGAGGATGTTACACTTTATTATTTACGGGTTATGTAAAACGTTTCTACCTTTTAAGGTTATATCGATGTATTTTTGAAAACGTCCATATAGTGGTCGTTCATTATGATTATGGTCACGCTTCCGCGACGTCACGCTTCATTGCCAACCGGGGTAGCGGGGTGTGACAGATTGGTATCAGAGCCATAGTTATAGTGAACTAGGTTGCATTAGTACTCTAGACTATAACTGCACATAAGATTTACTGATTTTAGAAATATTTTGTAACTTGTAACTAACTGAAAGACTACGCATGGACCTTGATAGCAGAAAACATGTCTCACCAAGAGATAATCATCTTGTCCGACTCAGAAGAGGAGTATACCCCTACTAGCCCATGCAATCCGGAAGTATTTTCTGAGGAGGACCCGACCGAGGAGGAAGACCCCTCGGAGGACGAGGACCCGATGGAGGAATCCGAGGAAGAACCCATGGAGGAAGAACCGATGGAGGAAGAGGATCCTTCACCACCGACGGCCCCTGCTCGCGTCCCGTATCACCCGGCGGAACCATCCTATAAGCCGTATAGGCCTTATCCTAACGGCCCAAAGATGTTGTACACACCCCGGAAACGGGTAAACATACCAAGAAGGGAGTCTATTCCTGTTCCGACTCCCCAACCCAATCCCCCGACACCACACCGACGGGTAGACGCCAGAAGATGGACTTGGATACCGGAGACCCTCCGCGAATGGAGGCAGATGGAGGGAGTTCCTCCAAACTTCGAGATCGGAGGACCATCCTCCGCACCTGTCTCATCGCTCACTCAAGAGCCCGCCGATCAGACCATACCACTTTTGATCGCAAGGTCTACCAGGCATGACCACCAGATCCGGTCACTTAACCTGGATATCGGGGAGATGACCGCTCGTTTAGAGCGGGAGGAGTTGCAAAACTCCAACATATATTGGGCCAACCAGCACGCCCTTGCTATACAGCAGGACGGACTGAATGAGCTCCGACAGCAACTAGCCGAGAGCCAAGCCCGGATCGAGGAGCTGACTCAGCGCCTCAACGCAATGGAAAAGGGAGAGACCCCCGATCACTCCCACACTTAGTGCACATCTATCTATCTTTGTAATGGTAGGAAAATATCATGTAATAGTATAGGACAAAATTTTCGGGTAATAACCCGCCCATAATGTAAGAAAACTTCGAATGATTAATGACAATTGCAAGTTATTTATGAAATTGTGTTTGATGATTATAGTATTGTGCTTTAAGGAGAATTTACCTCTTTAAGATTCAATTTCTTACACTATGCTTTTTCTTTAAAATTTTAAGATAATGCCGCCGAAACAAACAATGAACGCTGCTGACATTGAAGAGCTAGTCGCACAAAGAGTGGCTGCCGCTATAGCCACATATGAGGCAAATAGGAATAGCTCAGCAAATGGAGATGGTGGTGCTAGCCGCACCACGGGAGGAACGGAAATCCACGCAAAAGGGTGTGGAATTAAAGGATTTTTAAGTTGCAAACCCCGGTATTTCAACGGAACTGAAGGAGCCGTTGGCTTGATACGATGGTTTGAGAAGTTAGAATCTGTCTTTCGCGTCAGCGGATGTGCTGAGGGAGATAAGGTGAAGTTTGCTACTCACACCCTACAAGATAGCGCCCTCACGTGGTGGAATTCCTATGTCCAGTCTGTAAGTATCGATGAAGCCTACCAACTCACATGGTCCGCGTTAAAACAAATGATGACGGACGAGTATTGTCCGAGGAACGAACTCCAGAAAATGGAATCAGAGTTCTGGAACCTGTCGATGAAGGGAACAGATGTGATGGGGTACACCAACCGATTTCATGAGCTAAGCATTCTGTGCCCTCAAATGGTGACCCCGGAGTACAAAAAGATTGAACGTTACATTTGGGGACTCGCTCCTCAAATTCAAGGTAACGTGACTGCCTCAAACCCATCCACCCTGCAGGATGCCATCAGGATGGCCAATAATCTTATGGACCAAGTAGCCCGGAGGAATGAAGCCAAGGCCGGGGAGAACAAAAGAAAGTGGGAAGACAAGACGGGGAAGAATGCGGGTTCACAATCCAAAAAGCCCGAGACCATTAAGGCTTACGCAGCTGGAGCTGAGCCAAGAAGAGGTTATACCGGTACCAAGCCTTTCTGCACTAAGTGCACCTTCCATCACAACCAGGGTCCCTGTCCAACCCACTGTGAGAAATGCAAACGTTTGGGGCATATGGCCAAGGACTGTAAAACTGGAGCCCCGGGAACCAGTGGCAGCAATCAAAAAGGCTGCTTTGTATGTGGAGTTACTGGGCACTTCAAGAGTGAGTGCCCGAAACTGAGGAATGGTGGAGGAGCTCAGGGGAGAGCTTTTGTGTTGGGAGCAGGTGACGCTCGTCAAGATCCCCACGTGGTATCAGGTACGTTTTTATTAAACGACATTTATGCTTACGTACTCTTTGATACTGGGGCTGATAGGAGCTTTATATCTGATAAGTTTAGTAAGCAATTGAATGCCGCTCCTTTTCCCTTAGACAACTCTTATACTATAGAACTGGCTGACGGTAAAATAATAGAGGCAAGTAGTATCATTAAGGAATGCACACTGAAGCTGGCAGATCATCCCTTTAAAATAGACTTGATGCCTATAGAACTCGGAAGTTTCGACGTAGTAGTTGGTATGGATTGGTTGTCACACAATCATGCCGAGATTTTGTGTGGTAAGAAAGTGGTACGGATACCACTCCACAAGAAGAAGTTCCTAACAGTCCAAGGAGAAAGAAAGAACCGACAGTTGAATGTCATATCCGGCCTAAGAACATTAAAGTGCCTTAGGAGAGGTTGTCATGCAGTACTGGTGCAAATTGTAGAAAAAGAGGCGGAGGAGAAGCGACTTGAGGATATTCCAGTGGTTTGTGACTATCCGAAGGTCTTCCCGGAAGATTTGCCTGGACTTCCGCCAACTAGACAAGTAGAGTTCCAAATCGATTTGGTGCCGGGAGCTGCACCGATCGCAAGAGCCCCATATAGACTCGCCCCTTCTGAGATGCAAGAGCTATCCAATCAATTACAAGAGTTGATGGATAAAGGATTCATTCGACCAAGTTCCTCACCTTGGGGAGCTCCGGTCTTGTTCGTGAAAAAGAAAGACGGATCCTTCAGAATGTGCATAGACTACCGAGAGCTAAACAAGTTAACGGTAAAAAACCGCTACCCTCTCCCCAGAATTGACGACCTGTTTGACCAACTGCAAGGATCTAGTTTCTACTCTAAGATTGATCTGCGATCCGGTTATCATCAAGTAAAGGTTCGGAAAGAAGACATACCCAAGACAGCATTCAGAACTCGTTATGGACATTACGAATTCCAGGTAATGCCATTCGGTTTGACTAACGCACCAGCCGTATTCATGGACCTCATGAATCGTGTGTGTAAACCGTATCTGGACAAATTTGTAATAGTGTTCATAGATGATATTCTCATCTATTCCAAAAATAAGGAGGAACATGAACAACACCTCAAGTTGATCTTGGAGTTGTTAGAGAAAGAGCAGCTATACGCCAAACTTTCAAAGTGTGAATTTTGGTTGCGAGAAGTAAAATTCCTTGGGCATGTGATCAACAGCCAGGGAATCCAAGTTGATCCATCAAAAATCGAGGCCATAAAGAACTGGGCGACTCCTAGAACCCCCATGGAAATCCGCCAATTTCTAGGACTTGCCGGTTATTATAGGCGATTTATCGAAAACTTCTCAAAGATAGCGGGTTCCTTAACGGAATTGACTCGAAAGGATGTGAAGTATATCTGGGGTGAAGAGCAAGAAAAGGCGTTTCAGCAGTTAAAGCAAAGGTTGTGTAGTGCACCAATACTGTCCTTACCTGAAGGGACTGAAAATTTTGTGGTCTACTGTGATGCCTCACACAGTGGATTAGGTTGTGTGCTCATGCAAAGGGATAGAGTCATTGCTTACGCATCACGGCAGCTCAAAATTCACGAGGTGAATTATACGACTCATGACTTGGAGCTTGGAGCAGTGGTGTTTGCTCTCAAAATATGGAGGCACTACCTGTATGGAACTAAATGCACAGTATTCACAGACCATAAGAGCCTTCAGCATATTCTGAACCAGAAAGAGTTAAACATGAGGCAACGTCGTTGGGTTGAACTACTTAGTGACTATGACTGCGAAATTCGTTATCATCCGGGGAAGGCGAATGTCGTAGCTGATGCCCTGAGCCGAAAGGAACGGGTTAAACCCTTGAGAGTCCGAGCTTTGGCCATGACTATACAGTCAAACCTAAACTCTCAAGTCCGCGAGGCACAAGAAGAAGCAGTCAAGGAGGGTAATATACTGGATGAAGCCTTGAGAGGGATGGATAAGCAGTTCGAAATCAAGCCGGATGGATGTCGACACTTCATGGGCAGAATTTGGTTACCAAAATTCGGAGGAGTAAGAAAGCTGGTCATGGATGAAGGGCATAAGACAAGATATGCTATTCATCCAGGGGCAGATAAAATGTATCACGACTTGAAAGGAATGTACTGGTGGCCAAATATGAAGGCTGACATTGCTACCTACGTCAGCAAGTGCTTAACATGTTTGAAGGTTAAAGCTGAGCACCAAAAACCATCAGGATTGCTAGTTCAACCAGAAATACCCCAGTGGAAGTGGGAAAACATCACCATGGATTTCATCACCAAGTTGCCAAAGACGTCTGGAGGTTATGACACTATTTGGGTGATTGTGGATCGGCTTACCAAAACCGCACATTTCCTGCCCATTAAGGAGACTGATAAGATGGATAAGTTAACACGAATCTATCTTAAAGAAGTCGTCTCAAGGCATGGAGTGCCAGTATCAATTATATCAGACAGGGACAGCCGGTTCACATCAAGATTTTGGCAGTCATTGCAAGAAGCACTGGGTACACGCCTAGATATGAGCACAGCCTATCACCCACAAACGGATGGTCAGAGTGAAAGGACGATTCAGACGCTGGAAGACATGCTAAGGGCATGTGTCATCGATTTTGGCAAAAGTTGGGACAGACACCTGCCATTAGTCGAGTTTTCCTATAACAACAGCTATCACTCAAGCATTAAGACCGCCCCATTCGAGGCACTCTACGGGCGAAAGTGTCGATCACCTCTTTGTTGGGCTGAAGTAGGAGATAGTCAGATTACTGGACCGGAAATCATCCAGGAGACTACAGAAAAGATAGCCCAGATTCGTAACCGGTTAAAAATCGCGCGGGATCGGCAGAAAAGTTATGCAGACATTCGACGGAAGGATTTGGAGGGAGATCAAGTAATGATAAAAGACTCGCCTTGGAAGGGCGTAATCCGTTTTGGGAAACGAGGAAAACTCAATCCTCGTTATATCGGACCATTCAAGATCACCAAAAGAATTGGCCCGGTAGCTTACCGACTCGACCTGCCCCCAGAGCTTAATAACGTTCATAATACCTTCCACGTGTCCAATCTTAAGAAGTGTCTGGCTGATGAATCACTCGTTATACCCATGGACGAGCTGGAGTTAGACGATAAGTTGAACTTCATTGAGCAACCTGTAGAAATAATGGACCGCGAAGTCAAGAAACTAAAGCACAGCCGGATCCCGATAATAAAAGTCAGATGGAACTCTAAGCGAGGTCCTGAGTTTACGTGGGAACGCGAGGATCAGTTCCGGGAAAAGTACTCTCACCTATTCTCAAATACTCAAGAAATGGAGAACACGAGCTAATTTCGGGACGAAATTCCCTTAACAGGGGGAGACTGTAACATCCGGCACTAAACCAGGTTAGCAATAATGACCTAGTCTACATTTAATAGTCAATTATAGTCTAATCAGTGGTCATTAGAAATTAATCAAGTGATTAACAAGGTTTATTAGAAAATTCAACTCAATTAGAATCAAATTCATCAGTGCGATGAATCGGAAAATCAATTAATCCGATCGATTTACGATATGAGGGATTAATTCAACTAAGTACATAATTAAATTATGATTAGTGACACTAATCATACACTAATACAATTACTTAACATTAATTATGCAAGACTAAAACAATTCATTAAAACAATGCATTCAAAAGTATTTTTGAATTTACAAGAAAAGGGAAATACAAGAATACATTCTAAATACTTTTATACAAAAAAAAAATATATATAAATACATGAAAATAATCCATAAAAATCTGGTCATAGGGTAGTACTACCCAAGATTTGATTTCAATTTTTTATTTCCCAACTCCATAACCTTTCATAATCAAATCTTTCAAACCCCATTCTCCTTTCATTTCAACATGATCTTACACTCCACCTCCATTTGAAAGACCAAGACTTTGCCTATAAATAGAGGGCTTTCTTTTCATTATTTTCACACCAAAATATCTCTTTATCTCCTCTCAAAACCGGATCCCACACACACACACACTACAAACATTTTCATTCAAGTGTTCTTGGTGAAATTCAAGTGTTCTTGGTGAACTTCAAGTGTTCTTGGTTCAAATCTTGCAAGAGTTCCAACTTCTTCTCAATTTCATACTCCAAATACATCAAAGTAAGTAAATACTAACTTATTTCATCATATATTTATGTTTATATAAGTCTTGCATAATATATATAATCACCAACAACAACAAGTTTCATAAAAACTCAAGTTTATAAGTTTCTAGTTTTATTTTTAAGTTGTTTCTTTAAATGTGTTTATGAATATATGAACACATTATAAAAGTGTTAATATTATGAAAACATGTGATATATATGTGTTTTTATAACTATTATGACTTTTATACAAGTAGTCTTTGAATAAACAACAAGAATCATAAGTTGTTTTAAATTTATAAACTACGGAATTTCGGCAGAATATTTGTATCGACTTTGAAAAATCATAACTAATTCATAACCCAACGAAATGAGTTGATTCTTGTCTCAAAAGTTAGATCTATGTCTTAATTATAGATCTGCAATTTTTCATAATTTATTTTGAAGTTTAAGACCTCCAGAAATTATTTGAGAAACCGAAAGTTTGACAGCTCAAAAATGGCCAACATAGCGTTTTTAACGAGATTTTTCACCAACCTAAACAACTCGAAAAATGGCCGTTCTTGATTCTAAAAATCCTTTGTATATAGTAGTTTAATGTCCTAGAAAACCAAAGTCTAAAACATTTTGGAGCTTGGTCAAAAACAGCCTCAAAGTAGGCCGAAAAACCTCCGAAAAAGCTGGAAAATTATATATATATAAACTTGACGTTTTAAGCAAATCTTATTTATAAACTTGTAATGTTGGGTGATTTAAGACATAAAAATCTATAAATATACATATTATCATATATTAGTGATATTAAGTCCTTATCATCATTTAGGACTCGGTTAAACACCTCCGGTTTCATCACCCATCAAACAACGCACTTTTGCATTTTTGCGCGTCGTTTTGCCATCACAAGTTCGGTGAGTCTTCATAGCCCCTATTTTTCACTATCTATTGGGGTGGAAATACATGCACTGTTTTTCATATGGACATCAAAACTGTTTATTTCTTATATGTATTACATGTTCGGATTCCATCAGCCCTTATATCATGAACCGTTAATTGCATTTATTTGTAAGCGCGAGTATATTGTGGATAGATCTATTGGGAGTCATGTCCCCCATTCGTGTTAGCTCGGTTCGGCTAACAACGAGTGCATATATATTCAACACACGGTATTACGTATGGGAATACTGCACAGGGCAAACTCATTCTAATTAAGCTTCGGTTGCATGATGGTTTATGTAATACACACACGGAATTTATGATTTTATAAATTCAACTCATCTGATAATGTCCATACAACTGGTCTTTTCGCGTAAACCTATGAGCTCACCAACAATTTTTGTTGACGTATTTTAGCATGTATTTTCAGGTAATTAAGGCAAGTATGCCTTCAGAAGTAACCACTTTCAAGCTTCCGCACTTAAGGAGTCGCATTCTTTTTCAAACCGTCGGAGATTTATTTGCATTATTTTGGATAATTTAATTATGTATTCAAATCTCTGTACCTTGCGAACTACTCTTTATTATTTACGGGTTATGTAAAACGTTTCTACCTTTTAAGGTTATATCGATGTATTTTTGAAAACGTCCATATAGTGGTCGTTCATTATGATTATGGTCACGCTTCCGCGACGTCACGCTTCGTTGCCAACCGGGGTAGCGGGGTGTGACAAAATCTAATCCCAATTCTTTTTCCCAACAGTTCCACCATTTCTTGGCTTGTCCAATCAATTGATCCTTAGCCAAAAATACCTTGTACTCATCCTTACAATTCATCTCCGTAAAGATCTGTTCCATAATTGTAATCCATATTTCTGATTCCTCAATTCCCAGAGATCCAGAGAATGTCGGTGGTTGCCAGTCCTTGAAGGATCTAATTACATATTTCATGTAATCCTTATTAATTCCGGTTTCATAATCAATCTTTTCCTTGCCCTTGTCTTTACGTTTCGCTTTATTTCTAAGGTTTATGTCATCCACGACATAATTCCTTTCATGTTCCCTCTCGTGCCCGAAATTGATCATTTACGTTTCGCTTTAGCTTTGGCCTCATCTCGTGCCCGAAATTGATCTTGAATCATTCTGTTTTGTTCTGCCGTCATTGATAGCATCATTTCCCTCGTTTCTTCAGGTGTAATTCCTCCTCCAGACATATTTTGAAATATGAAACATATAACTTGTTTAGTAACACGTCGTTTATTTATAGGCACCACCCATTTGTCTCGTATGATAGTCAATCTCCTATGATTACTAGATTGTAACCTATCTTAGTTCAGATCATTACTTACAATCACTACATATCATCACTTAATGTTTGAGACCAAGACCTCACGGACACTTGAATCTCAAACTACTGCTCTGATACAATTGCCTGTGACACCCTTGCCACAATAACCACCATTCAATAAAATACACCTAGGATTAATCACCAACATAGATTATATAATGATCTGAATGCTTAAACAAGTGCGGAAGCATTAAATTACATAAATTAAAAATATTACAAATGTTTCAAACACCCTACGGTGCTACAAGGTTCCAATACTAAGTCTACACACTCAATTCATTATTACAACATCCAGAATTTTTTACAACATTAGTCCCATAGCGCATTTACCAATTTAGCAGTATCAAATCTTCCAAGACTTCACAAACGACCTAACTAGAAGGTCCCGCAGCAGATATCCCTTTTCTTGTAAACATGTCAACAACTAAGGGGTAAGCGAATGCTTAGTGAATACCAATGATTTTACACATTCCACAAATCCTTATGATGCCCCCAGGAGTAACACCCGTAACGCATAACGTATACTCCACACGTACACAAAGTACGCAAACCCGAGTCGCAACTCCTTCGAGATGACGCTGGGCATAAGAAAAACTAACCATCTGAGGCAGACATAACATCGGGGATGACCTACTGTCTATCCTGACCACAGAGGTGTCAACTCTTGGTCATATAGCATAGTAACATCAGAGTACAGATGTGACCCGCAGGTCCATCGATAGGATGCACAACAAATGAACGGACATGCAACAAGTATGAATGTGCATCAACATATACGTAAGTTAGTAGAGTGCCAAACGAAAGTGAAACAACATTCCTCAGCAGGCAAAGCAAACATAAAGCAGATGCAGACATGTTAAAATCAAAGGTACTCACAGTGGGTGCGTTAGTTAACTTCAAGTTATCTTATTTCTCCTCGGGATTTCAACCGGACTCACAAAGTACCCCATTGTGGGTTAAACAACACCACAAGGGACCTGTTACATTTTATAAGCAAAACATATCATACATATGTTCCTCAACAAATGTACATCAAGCTGTACAATTAAAAGTGCTACAACATTATGAACCTTCATCCGAAACTCATGTTTAAATTCTCTTACTTGATGATTTTATTATTCCCAATTAATCCCTTCAATAACTTATTTAATAATAAGTCTCAACAAGTTTATCAATTTATTGCGTAAATCCTTCGGAATTGTGATCCGATAATTATACTTTAATCTCAAATTTCTGAATTGCCAAAATGTCCGGAAAATCATCATTATATAACTGAATTATAGAATGTCCAACTGTTTCTATTTTATTTTAACCAATAAAATCCAACCGAGATGATATATATATATATATATATACACACACACACTAGCCTTGTACCCGCGCAAAGTGGCGGCGGCAAACATTTTTTGTTCGATGACTTGTTTTTAGAATTACAAAAAAAAGGTGGTTTTCAACGTTGAATAATTTCTTTCAAATATACATACAATTTATATCATGATTAACTTTCAATTCCAATATGTTTATTCAAATAAAAAATACGAAAAAATTACTTCAAAATTTTTGTTTAACATCAAATGATAAAAATAGTATTCAATCAACAATTGCAATATAATATAATATAAAACTGTACGATAGCAGAATAAAAAGACAACATATTTATGGAAAAAAAAATAAAATTAATGTAGCATCTGTCATTATATATATAGTCGAAGAGTCCAAATCCTGCAAATAATAAAATGTTGATAATTATAATATATGCATATTGTAACAAGTGTAATATTGACCATATGATCGTACCTTAATAATCACGTAAAACTTCTTGATACACAACATTTGATGTGTAGACTCCACCACGATTGAATTTTTTGGCTGATTTGACCAATACCTTTGTATTGTGACGTGATGTGCCTCTAGACAGAGCCACATAAAGTTGCCCATGTGAAAATACTGACGTGATGTGCCTCTAGACAGAGCCACATAAAGTTGACCAATACCTTTGAATTGTTTGTCCCTGAGCTTTATTGATTGTCATAGCAAAACTAAGTCGGACAGGAAATTGTTTTCTCTTCAATTTGAATGGGAACATATCTTCTTCAGATGGACATAAAGGAATTCTTGGCAAGAACACCCTTTTACCAGCATGCTGACCAACCGCTAATTCTGCATCCATGACATTTTGCTGAAAACCTCTGCATATCAGTCTTGTGCCATTACACAATCCATTTGAGGGATCGATATTTCGTAAAAGTATTATCGGGCATCCAATTTTGAGACGAAGATGACGAGGAGGCAAACCACTGACATTCAGAGAGTTTAAGAATTCTATCTGATAGAAGTTATTCTTATCGTCTTCTGCTTCATCAAAACTATAGTAGCTTTTTTCCTCTCCACAAAATCTGTTGATTAGCAAATCATATATCTCGTCAACGCTGTTGTTCTTAGTCGATAAGATCGCCCTAGAAATGATATAATCTGAAGAGCTTCCATTGATTTGAAGAGACGGAAAAACTGCATCGATCAAATCGTTCAGTGATTTAGCTTTATCAGTGTATGGAATGGTCATGTCATCAGGTATGCGAATAAAACTTTCATTTATTACTTCCTCGTCTCCATCACCGACTCGTAGTAGAAAATCAGAAAACCACGGATCAGCCAGTGCTCTCATATTTATATTTAGTCGTATCTTTTTAATTGCAGGCCAAAGAGGAGACATTCGTAGGCTTGAGTCTACAATTTGTGCCCGAGTGGCATGTCTCACGACCAGCAACACCTGTCTAAAATCACCTCCGAAAACCATAATCTTTCCGCCGAATGGGAGTGACACCCCTATGATCTCTTGTAATGTTCTATCGAGCGCCTCCACCGCCTGCCTTTTAGCCATTGATGCTTCATCCCAAATGATAATTTTGGCATCTCGTAGCAATTGAGCAGCCCCACTTTGTTTTTTGATGTTACACACTGAGTTGTTAGCAAGGTTAAGGGGAACCTTAAATCGTGAATGTGCCGTTCTCCCCCCTGCCATGTTATTAGCTGCAACACCTGACGAAGCAGTCGCAAGGGCAATAAGGCCACGTGATCGAACCTCAGCAAGTAACGCTTTATACATGAATGTTTTTCCTGTTCCGCCGGGACCATCTATGAAGAACACGCCTGGACGATCATCATCCACATGCTTCATTATCGCATCATACGCAGCCCTTTGATCAACATTAAGGGAGTCGCGGGCACGCATGTGTTCTTCTTCAACAAAAATGGAATATTCCTCTTGCACTTCACGGGGCACTCTTGATTGTAAATTGACAACTGAGTTTAATTTTGGAAGATCAAAGTCATCAAGATTCTTACCCATAAATAGTAGAAATATAGAAATGTCGGTTAGAACCATATCGCGAACACGCTCAATATTTTCACACTGACGACTGTAATCTTCAGAAAGTGATTCGTAGTGGTCTTCCCATAACTTTCGAACATCTCCAGGCTCACAATAAATCAATATAGTCGCAAATAGTCTCCTCATAGCATTAGGAAACTGAAATAATGACGCTTCCGTAAGGCATTGTGATAAATTGTCATCGGTCTCTATTAACCCTCTCTCAAGTGCAGCTTTCCGAAATGTCTGATGAAATATACCATTAACTGAATACAGATCGTCAAAGATTGTAGGTCCATTAACGTGCGATAAAAGTAACCGAAGGTAGTAACGCTCACCTTCAGCGGGATTAGCAGAAACCAATCTCCCTTTCATTAATCCTTGTTTTCGAGGATTCCAACGACGTGAGCTCGCATTCCATGTGAAGTGTCTTGGAAAATCTTTATACAAATATTGCCTTGCAGTCTCATCGAATTTGTTTCTCTCAAAAAATGCAGTCAACATTGACTGTTTATCTCTCTCCCTGTCTACAATATCTGTCATTAAGTCATCATCTCTGAATCTGATCATTTGCTTATTCGGGAGATGAATTTGCAATGCCATAACGTAAGGGTGAATTTGTGAAAGTGGGAAACTAAAAATCTGCCACATTGCCTCAGGTGGAGATACATAACGTGCATCTTGAAACATTTGTATCTCGTTGATAACACCTTCTTCTCCGTCGGGATCAATATGGATAGACTGTTTATCATGACCCTTGTAGACATACTTAAATATATATTTCACAGATTTTATACTCGAACAAGCCTCAACATTGATATGACAATTAAACAACATCAAAAGCTTTGGATTATATGGGACCACCCATCTATTGTCTAGAGTACTACCACGTGCAGTCACCGTCATTCCATTATTTCTCCTTCGATACAATGGATATGAATTATCTCCTTGGGTCGTTCTCTCATTAAATTGCTTGGGATATTTGGAACGACACTGTCCTTTCTCATTCTGCATACAAGGGCTGGATGGTCGTAAGTAACCACAAGGACCATGCATCATGTGTTTGGCGACCAACTCATGCAATTGTTGATACTTTATGGGGTCTGGAATTTCAGCACACACCATCTTATCGTACTGGTCTGGATTAGTTATCTTGTGCTCTGGTCTCATTATCAAAAGGAAGTGTGCATGCGGCAAACCACGCTTTTGAAACTCTACAACGTAAACGTATGCCCCGACTACGCCAAAGATATGCTTTTTGAAGAGTTGTTCCTTGAAATCTTCTAATTTGGCACGAAAAACTCTCGTCACAAGGTCTGGACGATCTTGTGCCGTCTGGCCTGGAAACAGCTCATCATCAATCTCTGGCCACTTTGGGTTACATGTTATGGTAATAAAATAATCAGGCTTCCCGTCATCTTGAACCAAAGTCATCGCATCTAAAAATCTACGACGCATGTCACGTGGACCTCCAATGAAACTCGCTGGCAACACAACTCATTGTCCGACTCTACTTGGTCGAACCTCACCGGAATTCACGCAATCCACAACACCCTGATACAATTCTGCTCTTATTTTGGACTGGTTTAGTTGACAAAAAAGCAACCTTGAAGTCTCAATCTTGATATATGTATCTACCACAAACTGTTGTAACAATCTCCCTCCAAATAGAATCACGTTCTCGTCAGAGCGGATTTGAAATTTGTAACATTAATACTCTCTCAGAGTTACAGCATTCCTACCTCTTCTTACGTTAGACTCTGCATAATATTATTGTTTTAAAAATTACAATTTTTCTATATGTACATATTTTATAATTGTGATTAACTTATCAATTCTATAAGTTGATACATTACATACCTTCGAACTCTTCCTCGACGTGTTCATTATCATTGATGATTTCATCAATAGACACTCCTTGTCTTGGTATACGTGAATGCCATCCAGACTCGCCATTGGGAAAGAACATTGGATACGACAGTGGATCGTAACAACCAAAGTACGGTTGAATTTTTTGACTATGTCCGGGCCTACCATACAAAACAATACTTCTTTTGTATGCAGTGATGTTGTCATTTCCTTCAATCCAAATACCAGCAACCTATCCATGAAAAGTTCAATTTGGTGTCTAACACAATTTATTATTAATAAATAAACTAAAGTTCTTATATTCAAACCTCAGATGTAGTCGGCCGATTGTACACTCTCTGGTCAAGTTCCACTGATGCATTGAAAATGACCCTGTACTTGTCGAGCGGTCCCAGCTCAGCAAGGCTTCGAAATGTTCTCACATACGGGTTTGAAGCAAGAACACGGGTCAAAATTTGAATGATGCGTCTATCAAGATTTGCCCATTGTGTTCTATGTGAATAACCAGATTCAGAATCATAAAAATATAATTGTAAGTATCTTGATTTTCCATCAGTCGAAACTAAATTATCGATTTGATGATATATCCCTCCGTGCGCACGAAAGGTGTATACTCCAGATGTCATGTTAGTTGTTGTATCATCCAATTTTACACCCATGGAAGTGAAGGAAAAGTTCGTGTTGTACGCACGTATGTTGTTCCTAAACATTTCACCCTCTTCAGATTGGGAGGTGAAGAGATGATACAACTCTTGGGGAATAGGTGAGTGTGCCAACTTTGTGTTTCCATTCATGCAACAGAAGGTGGGGAATTCAAATTGCAAGCGTTTTGCTCCACAATGAACACATGAATTCTGTACCTTCAAGACACGATGTTCTTTAGGGATACCATCGTAAACAAAGTCATATGGATCCTCATTATGGATCTCATCTTGAAATAATGTGTTGGCATTGACCTCAGTACAACAACCTACATCCATTTCATTAGTTGTATAAGTGTTATTCTTAAACATAAAACTTAAAAAAATTTCTTTATTTGAATAAATATTATATAAAACGTTGATGTAAATTAAACACTAACCTATTGAAACTTGACCGACTACTTCATCAAACAGAGGTAGTAGTATACCACACTGACTTCGATTGCCTATATTAGAATGGAAAACATGATTGTGATAATCTATGAAAATGGTTAGTATCGAAAAGAATATTTAGTCTATGGTTTTTACCATCAAAATATTCATGTGTTAACTCTGAACATATTTGGCTTGAACCTTCTCCGCTTGAAATGTTCACCGATTCAGTGGTCTTTTTGGAGCTTCTATTCTTTGTTCGTTGATAATACCTTTGATTTTTATTTTTCCTTTTTTGAGCAATAGTTAATATACTTGTTGAGATACTTTCAATATTTTGTTCTTGAAAGACTTGCGTATGACATGGGGTAATATTTTCTTTATTTCCAGCCATCACACCACGTGAATGTGGTGTTGTCTTCATACCACAAGACATTGCCCTTGCCTTTGCCCTAGATTCACTATTCCCAGCATCACATGGAAAAGTATTTATACTTTGTTTTGCCAGTGTTCCTAATGGTACCCTCTGTGGTGTCTCTGTATTCAATCCAGTGGTGTCTACTATCGTGATATTTGTCATCAATGACGTTGATTGGCTACTTCCTTCACCATTATATATATTTCTCATTTCGATGTTCTCTTTTTGTCGCATATAATATTCTCTATTGCGTTCTTTTTTCTTTTCTGTAAAATCATTATTTAATCCATATGTAGTGTGAATGAGTATATAATGAAAACAAAAAATATATATATACTATGTATTTCACGTACCTTTTCTAATATCTACATTAACTTGAGAGACATCACCGTTAGCATTTTTTTCTCAACTTTTGTCGTTCATAATACTCTCTATTGTACTTTCTTCGATTTTCTGAAATTTTTAGAAAATATGCATCATGCACATAAAATTTCATAACATCAAAAAACATATACAATATACATACCTTTTTGTATATCCATACTATCAAGATTTATTTTGTCTGTGGTCTTCTTGTCTCCAGACATCAATACACACTATTAAAAGAAGACATGTATATGTTTTTAATGAGATAAATCCACTCATATATTCATAATAAACCCATATTATTATTAACTCAATTTTTTAAATTTAAAATTAATTTTTTAATGTTTGAATTTTCATTATTTGTTAATATTTTTAATATTGTGTTTTGTTATTTTGATTTTGTTTTTTTGTACAAATGTTTAATTTTATAATATACATATCTTTTTTATATTTGTTATTTTTATTAATTAAATTTATTAAAATAACATTGAGTATTAACTTCAAAAAAATTTAGTCCATGCATTTGAAAAATTATATATGTGATTTTTTAACCTTTAAGCCCAATAAGTTGACATGTAGTAATCCATGCATTTGATAATTTGAAGCCCAATGTTAACATTTTGAATGACAAAAAAATCGGTGGAGTACCCAACCAAAACAAAGATCCAAAACCATCTCAAAAATTCAAACCCTAACAATATTCTCACATCTCACGCAGTCACTCTCCTCTCTCTCTCTCTCTCTCTCTCGCCCTCTCGGTTCTAAGCAGGCAGCCGCTCACCACCGCCCCACCGCTCGACGCCTGCCTAGCCGCCTCGCCGCCTCCGCCGCTCGCCGCCTCCGCCGCTCGCAGCCTCTTTGCCTCGCCGCCTCCGCCGCTCGCCGCCTCCGCCGCTCGCAGCCTCTTTGCCTCGCCGCCTCCGTCGCTCGCAGCTCGCACGGTATCTCTAATCTCTTTCACTCTCGGACTCTCTGTCTCTCTCTCTCAAAAGTTTGTTTATTTGTGTCAGATTTGGTGTAAAAGTGGAATAATTATGTAACTATAGTTGAATTTTTTAGCTGATAAAAGGAAGCTGATTAGGGTTATCTTATATTGAATTAGGTAAGTAATATGGTATGATGTATTTCACAAATTGCTTTGTGTAATAAACACTTCTTGTTTTAATTATGTTGGCCTTGACTTTCACAAAGGTTTTGGTTACATCGTATAACCGTTATGTATATATCTGCCTTACTTTGGTCAAAATCAAACATATTTTTGCTTTTCATCTCCCTGTTGGTTTTATTTTCTTGTCATGATTCCATCAAATGGTACTGGTTCCTATCATTACTTTTCTCTATGGTTTTATGACTTTTCTCTATGGTTTATATATGTATATGTTTGATTTAGTTGGTAGTGTCTTTAATTTCAGTATAGGTATATGTATATGTTTGATTTAGTTGGTTGTGTCTTTATTTTTCATAAAAATCAGTAGTACTTTTTTTAATCGTTCAAGAATTTTATAAGGTTTTTAACTGTAGATGTATATGTGAATCAACTTTGGAGGTAAAATGATGTTACTTATTAGAATTAATGATTTGAAAAAGCATATATATGCATATGTTATGATTTAGAATGCTTAAATAATTATAGTTGAATTTTTGAGCTGATAAGAGGAAGCTGATTAGGGTTATCTTCTATTGAATTAGATAAGTAATATGGTATGATGTATTTCACAAATTGCTTTGTGTAATAAACACTTCTTGTAAAGAAGCATGTTCGTCTGTCTAGAATTTTTGTTTTGATTATCTTGGCCTTGGCTTTCACAAAGGTTTTGGTTACATCGTATAACCGTTATGTATATATCTGCCTTACTTTGGTCAAAATCAATCATGTTTTTGCTTTTCAAAAACCTGTTGGTTTTATTTTCTTGTCATGATTCCATCAAATGGTTCCTATAATTACTTTTCTTTATGGTTTTATGACTTTTCTCTATGGTTTTTTAATCGTTCAAGAATTTTATAAGTTTTTTAACTGTAGATGTATATGTGAATCAACTTTGGAGGTCAAATGATGTTACTTAATAGAATTAATGATTTGAAAATGCATATATATATGCATATGTTATGATTTAGAATGCTTAAATAATTAGAGCGTTTATAGTTATGTTTAAAGTTAGAAATTTAAAAATCAAATAACTGATATTTTACGATAAAGAACCCATCAATCTTGCAACGTAGGTAAAAACAGAAAAAAGTAGTAAAACAGACATAATAGAAGGGATAGAGGTTTAATAAAAAAAAACATGTTTCATCCAACTGTCAACACAAAATGTCAATAACATAAACAAAAGATCATCAAAAAAATTTAATACAACACATACATCCAACATCGAAAGAACATCACCAAATGTCAATACAACACATCAAAAGAACATCACCAAATGTTTAAATGCCTATGTAGTTTTTTCATCCCAACAAAAGTCTAAGGCGATGTGCTTCTGGAATCTCGGGTTCGTACTTGACACTCGTAAACTATGTAGAAATCAAAATATTCACTGAAAACATAAATAGATTGCTCATTATGGAGATGCTAAAATATAACATATGGAAAATTAAATAAAATTATCAAAAAGATAATAGAGTATAGAAAATAACGTACTTGTATTCATATGACAGAGTTTAACTCGTGATATGTAGACAACGGATTTATCTATTATTGCTCTGAAGAACCTTACAGGACGTGTATCACTATAGTCATACAACCTAAACTTCATAACGGGAAAATTTTTCGAAAATAAAGTTAGTAAGTATATGCTATGTACACGATATGTCATAATAATTTAATACATAAACATACTTACGTTCCGTCTGATAGAAAAACTTCAAAGAAAGTGTAAAACAGAGTGCCAAAACGTTTATACTTAACCACACCACCCGCGATGATTTTTCCAACAACGTCTAAAACAGAAGATAAGTTTAGTTATTTATTATATACTTTAAAATGTGACAAAAATAAACTAAGAGCTTTAATAAAAATTTTAAATGTACCAATCAACATATTTCGAGTGGTTCTATCTTCTGCAATGGTTCTAATCGAAGACGTCAATGGATAAAATACAAAGTTTTTTTCAATAGCTCCTGTCAACCGTGTAAGCTTAGTGTTTTTGCTTATGCGGATCTCCCATTCATTACGAAGGAAACTATAACCTTCATGCATTGGGTATTCATAGAAGTTCCAATCAACTTGGAAATGATCCAAGGAAAATACTCCACCCACCAAATCTCTTCGGTCATAATAACGTATTAAACTTTCAGGAATAATTGCTGCCATTTTTTCTCTCTTGAAAAACAAAACTTAAATAAGTTAAAAATACCTTATTTATATAGTATATATAATAACAAATAAAGATTCTAATGTGTAACTTACATTCCGATCAAGTAAAATTAATATCATCTTTTTGTTCGAGGGGGTTTCAACCTTCAAAGAGAATTCTACTCGAACAGCCGTCAATTTCCACCACAAATGGACGTGATGGAGTGATGAAAAATCATCCGCATAAAAATATTGGTCCATTTTCTACAAAGAAATTTATTTATAATACTGACGTTATTTAAGTGAAGTTTTATTCTATTTCAATTATCTTTAATTTGTTAATGGCTACAGTTAGCAAACATGAATGGAACATATATATTAAAAAATTCATAAATCAAGTAAAAAATTAAAATTCAACACAAAAGAAACATAAAGGGATGAAAAAAAATACATTGAACGTAGGTTGCTATGGTAAGTATATAATTAGTGAATTTAAGCTCCAACAATTAGGTTGTATTTTTGCTTACAAGGGTTGTAGTACTTAAAGTTTTGCCACTATTCATTATTTAGCAATATGAGTTGTAATATAAACATTTGTGGGAGTGGGAATTAACACGATATGTTGTTTGTGGCATAGATTCTTTTACGAATTAATGATTTAAAGTTTCATGATTAGTGATATAGGTGTATAGTCCTAAATTTTTTACTTTGAGACCATCTTGGGTTAAACTGTTGGAAAATAAAGCAATGTTTATATATATATATATATATATATATATATATATATATATATATATATATATATATATATATAACTGTTATGGGATAAATTCATCAAAATAGGAACTGAAAATTGTAATGTCTAGACCAGAGCAGAATCAAAAAGTGTAATGGCATAAATTCATCAAGACTTAAGGTGGTTGTGTGTGTGTGTCTGTGATTTAGGTAGTGTGCTGGGTGTGGAAATTAAGTTTAAAAACAGCAATAGTACCTGGGATATATGATTTGACTGAAACTTGTGTGTTTGTGAGAAGAAGGGTCTGATACTTGAGATGCTGAAATGCCAAACAGAAATAATTATCTGCAGGAAGTGTCGGAGGCTGTTAGAAGTTAGATATTTGTAGTATTGGGTTTTGTGGTATCCTATTGTCTCCTTCACTAATTTCAGATTTTGGTTTTGGATTGGTACTCATTACCACCTACTGACAGAATTTTATATTTTCATGTTTTTGGATTATGATTTAAAGTGTCTTCTTCCCATCTCATACATTGTAATGTATTCTAATGTTATATTAATTTGAAATATTTTTGTCATGTTGGAGTCAGGTTGAGGCGGGATTCACATGAAGCACTTCTATGCTGAATTTTTTAGGGTGTTTAGCCTTCATGCTTATTGGTGGTCAAAAGGTACTTTTGAGTGTCTTCTACCCATCTCATACATTGTAATGGTTTCTTACAGTTTGTGGTTGTTTTGGAACTCATTTGAAAGCTGTTTTTTTGCCATGGTTTCATTCTATATGTTGATGTTATAACTCTGTTTTGATGCTTATATAGGGCTACTAATATAGTTTTTTTCAGTTGCTTTTTTGCTGTTTTTACAGCTCGGTTTACTTATTTTTTGTGTGAAACTGGGTATATGAATAATTAGTAGAAAATTAAATCATCATATCATTTTGAAAGTAGGTTTGTTCAAGAAAGTGTTTTAGAAACACCATCTGTCTGATACCTTAATTGAGGTCTGGTTATTTATAAGGTTATGTGATCAAAATTTCTGATTTGTGGTGTCATTTGATGGCTGGACATCAAAATTTGTTGGGATGTTAAATTATTGGTCTATGTTGTTGGGATGTTAAATTTGTTGGGATGCTAATTATTTGCGGTTTCCTACATATAAAATACAAGTGTATGACTAAGATAGGGGATCCATGTTGTCTTATATTATTTTTTGTGAGTTCATGCATTAACACGTAAGAACCATTTTTGTAAATTTTGAGATCCATGCAGCTAGATAGAATTTAGAAAATTGTGGTTTTAGGTAATAGTGTTCTTGGGTTGTTTTGGTAGGTTGTAGATGTAAAAGTGTATTTAAATTGCAATACATTTAAGTGAAAATTGGATGGATGTTAAATGGTGCAACAATGATATTGTCGGGGTTTTCTTTGGGTGGACCTTCTGTATTGAAGCTTCATTTGGTTTTTACGTTTTTGCTACTGAATAGGTCAAAAAATATTAATAAATGTTGCAACAGTCTGGGCTAGTTGAAAGTAGGTTTTTGTTAGCCTCACTTATTTATATTTATATAAGACATGAGTTATTTTCTGCCATTTTTAGTTTTTTCTTTCATGTATTGATTTTCTTTCTACTGTTATCTTGTTAAAGTGGAAGGTGTTGATGGTAATCTGCTCTTTTACTAAGAGTTTATGGTGCTGGTTTTTTAACCGTTTTTTGTTGATTATATGTTGGTTTTTTAACCGTTTTGGTTTTTTCAAAAAATTAGCGGAATAGTAAATTTATGCATGTATATGACTGTAGCTGCTGTTACACACACACACTAACCACTTACTTATGCACACATCTAAATGTATTACATGCTGTTGTGATTTATTCTGTTTTCCAGCAACATTACTGATTACACACACTACTTAGTCTAATTTATCACATAGTAGGATGCTGCTACTAATCTGCTATTAAATGAAGTTGCATTTAAATACATTCCTGTTTATGTGTTGCTAAGTGAAGGCTATTATGTTTAAATTTTTCAAAGGTCAGAATTTCATGTTCATTTCAGATTAAATGATAAATAACACAATAAAAGAACAAACAACCTTTTATATAACTATACTTATATGAACATTAAACCATGCATGTTAGGACATGATATGTGCATTATATACTTACCTGAGATTGGGAACAAATGTGAAACTTGGCAGAAACGATTTTGGCCGATTGATTCCCACAAAGTTTAACTGTAAATACATATATGGGAAGTTATGTTTTTGTTTTACAAAGTTGCATTTAAATACATTCCTGTTTAAAGGTCAGAATTTCATGTACTGCAGATAGGCTCACTTGAACATAAGATTATGTATGTACTATGTAGTAGATGTGTGTGACCAAAGGACTGAGTTTTTCACTTAAATGGTTTGACTTTTCCTTCTATATTGAAAAGGTATCAGAAAAGTAATAATTTGTAGTTTCTTTGACATTCTAAAACGGATATTGGTGCCTTTATTTTGTGACGGATGAAGTACAAACTTAGGTAAAGATGCATGTTAAAATATAAACATCTTTTTGTTAATACATGTGTAATATTTATTTTGACTTTGACTAAGATTTTTTGAACCTATTAACTATAGGTTCAAAATCTGGTTGCAGAATTTGTTGACTCAAAATTGGGCAAACAGGTATTTGTTTTATGTTTCACAAATAAATCTCATGTGTCGAATATGTTATCATTCCCTTTCCTTTTTCTCTTTTCGAGTTTTTTTATTATGCATAGAAGTGCTTCATTTTCACTTTATCAGCTTATTGAATTCTACTCTGTTTTGAACATCAGTGGCCGAAAACATCTTGGATGCTGACGGAGATGAAATTTATGTGAAGGTAAGGCCACTGCTTCATCCGTCTCAAAGAAGTGTACTATAATATATATGATCTAAATTATACCATTATTGTCCCAACTTATTTTTATCAACTTTTATGTATTCTCCCAACTTAAACCATGCACGTTAGGATATTAAACGATGCATGTTAGGACATGATATGTGCATTAAATACTTACCTGAGATTGGGAACAAATGTGACGCTTGGAAGAAACGACTGTTGGTAGATTGATTCCCACAAAGTTTAACTGCAAGTACATATATGGGCTATTATGTTTTTGTTTTACAAACACATGGCTGCTGATTTTCAGAAGTCAAATGTGGACTTTTTTTATTGAATATGTGTAGTTTGTAAATGATCAACTACAGTTTTATATTTATCGGTGTGTTTTAAATTCATAAACAACAGCTACAGAATGTGTGTCTTATATGCAATAGCAACAACAACAACAACAAAGAGTATTTGTGTGTGCAGTGTTCAAATGTATGTGCGTCCAATATGTGTGCTGTGAATTTTCAGAACACACGCTGCTTCTGATTTTCAAAAACTTTCTGCTGCTTACAGAACCCGCAGACATACCAGACACCGAGTGGAACAAAAGGCAGCTGAAGCTGGAACATTAAAACGTTTACCTACCACAAATGGCAGTTGAAGCTGGAACAAAAAGCAGCTGAAGATGGAATTTCTGGGTAGATTTAGAAGATTGATTTAGAAGATGGAGATTAAAAAACTAAAGGTAGCCAGATTAAATAGAAAATACAGCAGAATTTGAACAGGTTTGTTTGGGGAATGGAAGGGTTTCTTTGGGGAAAACAAAAGACAGGTTTGGGGAACAAAAAAAGCAGAAAATCTGAATTTATTTAAATCTTTTTTAGTTTTTTTTTGTTATTTAAAATCTGAAGGGTTGTAATGTTAGCTTTAAAGGATTGTACCTCTTAAAATTCAGCCACTATGCTTTAATCAATTGTACATCATGCAAAAAAATTTGTTTTTAAGACCTTAAGCTAAATGCTTTATAAAGGAGTATAGATATATATATATATATATATATATATATATATTTATTTATTTATTGTCTCTGTGTATGTGAGTTTCGGTATGTATGGGGTCTTAGTATAATGGTTTCAGTAATGGGCTTCAGTGTTGCATTATTGTCTCGGTACACACATGCACATATATATATGGTTTCGGTATACTAGGGGTTTCGGTAAGGGGTAATACCGGTACCCTTATGTTTCGATATATATGTGTGTATTTCGGTACATGCTTGTGGGTTTCAGTAGTGGGTTTCGGTACCCCTATGTTTCGGTGTTTTCCTACCGAAACCTCCTTGGTTTCGGTATATATATGAAGTCTCGGTATCCTCACACACACACATATATATATATATATATATATATATATATATATATATAGTTTCAGTAAGGAAGGGGGGGTTTCGGTAGGTGCAATACCGAAACCATCAAGGTTTCGGTACCCTTATATGTTGTTTCGGTACTCAAGCAACGCACACAGATCACTTACTGTAAATTTCTAAAACCATATTGATAACTTGAATTTGAACCCGAAATTTTGTACACAACTTCTACAACACTAGATTTACACAAACCCACAATTATTTTCAACATGCATCAACATTTTTAAACCTAAAATCTTTGATTCGTTTTGACATAGAAACCGAACCCAAACCTCAAAATTTAAAGAGTTTATGAGATATTTACCTCAAATTGATGCTTATAATGTTTATAGTTGCTTCAAAACAACTTGAATCCCGATTTTCAGCCTTCAATTTGATGCTTTCGTTGTTCTTGATTTGGAAGGAGATGGGAACCGTATTTCTTTCTTTTATTGAGAAGGTAGAGAGATATTGTCTTTCATTCAAAATGAAAGACATGGGTCTTTTATTCCCATTTTCCAACTTTGACACGTATAACCCCTCAACTTATTAGTTTCCATTAAATACTGATTTTATCTTAGTTTTATCATTACTAATATTTATAAATCATCATACTCCAATATAATAATTCAAAATTCTCAAATTTCTTAATTTCTTAAAATAGCAACCAAATTCTTAAATTCCATTAAATGAAGATTAAATCTTTATTTTATCCTTTCAACCACTTAATAATAATTATATTAACTTAATAACTGAAGTTATCAATTTCTGAATAAAACAACCAACTTTTATCATTAATCCAAATACATAATCCAACATAATTTTATTAAATTCAGGAATTTAAACTAATTAACCTCAATTACATCATTTTAAATTCTTAGGATGTTACATGTAACCTGTTATGCATGTGGCAGAATCGGCCACAGCAGTGAAGAATGCCCCCAGAGAGGACTTGGATGTGCAAAGTGTGGAAAGCGCGGACACTTTATGTATCAGTGTCGTAGTGGACAACGAGGTCAATTGCAATCATCAGTTGGAGGTTCTACAATGAATAGTTCAGCTACAACTCCAACTGCAAGGACTCGTGCATTTCATATAACAGCAGAGGAAGCAAAGGAAACTCCTGATGTAGTTACCGGTACGTTCCTGTTAAATTCGATACCTGCTCGTGTATTATTCGATTCCAGTGCTAGTCGTTCCTTTATATCGACTACTTTTGCTCGAAGACTGTCTAAATCTCCATCGAAGCTTTCCGTCATACTGGATATTGAGACGACCAGTAACAATTATGTTATGGCTGATTCCGTTTACCGAAATTGCACACTACTTGTCGATCAACAATATCGTGTTCAACCTCGATCTTATCCCGATTCCATTAAAAGAGTTCGACGTCATCATCGGCATGGATTGGTTAACTAACACGAGGCTACGATTGTCTACAACCGCCGAATCATCAAGATCAAATCTTCAGACGACCGAGTGTTAGAAATCAAAGGCGACAAACGAAAAGGTGCTCACTGCTTCGTTTCTATTGAGAAAGCACATAAATATCTGTCCAAGCGTCATGAATCCTACTTGTGTTATATCTCGTCTGAATCCGCCTCTGAAGCCAATAAGAAATCTATATATGATATTCCTATCGTTTGTGAGTTCCCAGACATATTTCCCGATGATATCTCCGGAGTGCCACCGGAACGTCAAGTTGAGTTCGGCATTGACTTAGTTCTTGGTGCGGCTCCAATTGCTAAAGCTCCCTACAGACTTGCGCCTGCAGAAATGCAGGAAATGTCAAAACAGTTGCAAGATCTGTTAGAGAAGGGATTTATCCGACCGAGTTCATCTCCGTGGGGTGCACCTGTCTTATTTGTTAAGAAGAAAGACGGAACTTTTCGTATGTGCATTGACTATCGTGAGTTGAACAAAGTCACCATCAAGAACAAATATCCTCTACCCAGGATTGATGATCTATTTGATCAGCTACAAGGAGCAAGCTACTTCTCTAAAATTGATCTTCGTACTGGGTATCATCAGTTGAAAGTCAAAGATGAGGATATTCCGAAGACAGCCTTCCGAACAAGATACAGTCATTATGAATTTCTCGTAATGCCGTTTGGCTTGACGAATGCACCAGCGGCGTTCATGGATCTCATGAATCGCGTGTGCAGACCAATGCTGGATAAGTCAGTTATCGTATTCATTGACGATATTCTGATTTACTCCAAAACGGAGGCTGATCATGTTAATCATCTGCGTCAACTGCTAGAGTTATTGAGAAAGGAAAGACTACGTAAAATTTCTAAGTGCGAATTCTGGCTCAGACAGGTATAATCATATATTGTTTCGAGCTATTTCCTAAACGTTATTTGATTGAATAAAAACTTGAACTTCTTCATCGTTATTTTATAGATCCAATTCCTTGGCCATGTCATATCTGGCGAAGGTATTTCAGTCGATCCTTCTAAAGTCGAGGCTGTTCAGAAATGGCAAACGCCTCGTAATGCCTCTGAAATCAGAAGTTTCCTTGGATTGGCCGGATACTATCGGCGATTCATTAAGGACTTCTCGAAGATTGCTGTGCCACTCACGATGGTAACACGAAAGAATACACCTTTCGTATGGGCTGATAAACAGCAAGAGGCATTTGAAACTTTGAAGCAGAAGCTTATTCAAGCGCCAATCCTAGCCTTACCAGAAGGCAATGACGACTTTGTCGTCTATAGCGATGCATCTGGTACTAGTCTAGGTTGTGTCCTCATGCAAAGGGGAAAAGTCATTGCCTATGCTTCAAGGCAATTGAAAGACTATGAGAAAAGTGCACCGACTCATGATCTTGAGTTGGCTGCCATTACTTTTGCACTGAAAATCTGGCGTCACTATCTCTATGGAACTCGGTGTCAGCTTTACACCGACCATAAAATCCTTAAACATCTCTTTACTCAAAAGGATCTAAACATGAAACAACGTCGGTCCTTGGAGCTTATCAAGGACTATGATTGCGAGATCCTGTATCATCCCGGCAAAGCCAATGTGTTCACGGATGCTTTGTGTAGAAAAGTCTATCCAGAAAAGTGTTGCTATGTCCTGACTCCTATTGTATTCTCTTCTAATCTTATAGAAGAAATCAAATCAGCCCAAGCCGAAGCTTTGAAAGAAGAAAATATCTGTTTTGAAAATCTTAAAGGGCAACTTCAATTTCTATCTATGAATCATTTGGGACTCCAATGTCTTAAGGGAAACCGAATCTGGATTCCTAAGTATGGTTCAATCCGCAACACTCTTCTAGCAGAAGCCCATCAGTCCAAGTTATCTATTCATCCTGGCAGCTCCAAGATGTACTTCGATCTGAAAGCTGATTATTGGTGGCCAGGAATGAAGAAAGACATCAGTCAATACGTTGAAAGCTGCAGAGTCTGTCAAATGGTTAAGGCAGAACATCATAAACCCTTTGGGGATATGCAACCACTACCGGTTCTTGAGTGGAAGTGGGAGCATATAACCATGGATTTTGTCACGAAATTGCCAAAAACCAAGAGACAGCACGACTCCATCTGGGTAGTCGTGGATTGATTAACAAAGTCAGCTCATTTCATACCGATGAAAGAAACACATTCTCTTGATAGATTGGCACAAATGTACATCACTGAAGTTATTTCTCGTCACGGTGTGCCGAAATCTATCGTATCTGATCGTGATAGTCGTTTCACTTCAAGATTCTGGAAAGCGCTGCAAGACGGGATGGGTACTCGGATTTCCATGAGTACTGCTTATCATCCTAATGCAGATGGTCAAAGTGAACGCACTATCCTAACTCTTGAAGATATGCTCCGTGTCTGTGTTCTTGATCTGAGTGGTAATTGGGATGACCACTTGCCTTTGGTCGAATTCTCATACAACAACAATTATCATTCTACGATCAAGATGACACCTTTTGAAGCTCTATATGGACGAAAGTGCAGAACTCCCACCTGTTGGCGCGAAACAGGTGAATCACCAATAGCGGGTCTTGCCCTTCTATAGTTGACTCATGAGAAGATTCAACTTGTCAAAAGGAATATACTTGAAGCTCAAAGCAGGCAGAAGTCATATTACGATAATCGGCATAGATCAATAAGCTTTGCGGTTAATGATTGGGTGATGCTAAAAGTATCCCCAATGAAGAATGTGGTACGGTTTATAAAGCAGAACAAGCTAGCTCCAAGATTTATTGGCCCGTTTAAGATAGTTGAAAAGGTAGAGAACCAATCTTACCGTCTTGAATTGCCAACTGACTTAGTGGGAATACATCCTGTATTCCATGTTAGTCATCTACGAAAGAGCCTAGCAGATGAAAGAGAAGTGCAGATACCACATGTTAATCGGCAAATTGATGAAAAGCTTCGAGTGGTTGAAGAGCCAGAATGTATTCTGGACTCGAAGACCAAAAAGCTTAGAAATAAAGAAATACAGATGGTGCTCGTCCAGTGGAAACACCACAAGGGTTCGCATCAGTCTTGGGAATCTGAAGATGTCATGAAAACAACATATCCAAGTCTGTTCGAACATAGCTAACTTCAAAGACGAATTTTGAGCGTGGTGGAGCCCATTCTGTAAAAACCTAGTCTTTAATTGAACTTAATTTCTGTATTTGATACAATAATGTATTTTAATTATATTATTTAATTTGTAATTTAATTAAGTAATGAAATTATTTAATTGATACATGTTATAAAGTATTAAAGATGATTAAATTAAAAGAGATGTAAAATACAAAAGCTTAGGGGGTTAAATGGGTAATTATCAAAATGAATATATAAAAACCTCAAAATATGATATTAATGATCATTAACACCAAACTAACTCTCTCTCTCTTCTTTGTCTGTCTACATTACGAAAACTTCACAATTCCTTCATAAAATTCCATAATTTTGCAATTAAATGAAGAATTGAAGGTTACAAGAAGTTATAAGCATCATCAAACAACAACATTCAAGGTAATATTTCAGTTTAATTTCGAAATTTATATAATTTTGGTTCGGTTTTGTTGGAAACCGAAATTTAAGATTTTAAACATGAAATTTGTATTGCATGTATGGATTTTTAGTAGATAATAATAAATTTAAGTAGTTTGAAGTTACAGAAACAAAAATTTAAGGTTAGATCGTCCAAATTAATTAGAAATCTGAATTTTTGGTAATATTTCGTGTTCTTGAAGTTTTTATCGGATTTTGGACGATTTTGATCTAATAAAGGTGTTTTTGATAGGGAGAATTGTAAAAACAACCCAAATATGATAATATATCAATATATTACATTGCATGTTAAAGAAAAGGAGTTTACTGAATTTTAAAGTAAAAATCCGTATGAATATGACATAGAACACCAAGAACAAATCTGGAAAATTTCTAAGTATAGAGATCCGAATTCGGTTGGATCTGAATTCGGATGGTGTTCCATTTCGGATCCCAATTCGGACGGCTTGGTTTGCAAACCCAAATTTGGATGGTGTATTTCGGATGATCCTAATTCGGTCCTAATGTCCCAATTCGGATGATATACTTCGGTTGGTCCTAATTCGTGTTAGCTATTCGGTCCGAATCCGGATTAGTCCGAATCCAGATGTTTTATCTTGATACTTTAAAACATAAATAAATGATATTTTATAATTTCAATATCCATAAATTATGATGAAAGAGTTATGAATTAATCAACATGATATATATATATATATATATATATATATATATATATATATATATATATATATATATATATATATATATATATTTATATTTATACATATCTTTTGAGAATTCAAGAAACAAAGAAAATGAACAAAACGAGTGATAAGATATCAGTTATCAGAATCAGATAAGATAAAGAATTAGACCTAAAATGTTCTTGCTATGAATGATTTTGAACAGGTTCAGATAAATTCTGAACAAAGATTAAAAGATATTGAAAGCGGGTCACTGATTTGAGAAGAAAAGCCAGAGAACAGATTGACAAAGATTAAAGATAAAATCCTGGGATAATTCACGTGGTGGATTTTATATCTGCTTGATAAAGACCCCAAACCTGTGAGTTATTGATATTTAGCTTTGCATGCTAAATTCCGGTTGAGATATATTGTTGATGTTAGTTTATTTGATATTCTTACATGATTAGCTGGATTGTGACCTGTGCACACCATGGTTCGGAATGCCCTGTGGATCATGATAGCTATTTGACTTAACATTTTGCATAACGTTGTATTAACACTTCAGTTCAGATATTGTTATTATTTGAGATTGCTATCATGACTTAAAATATTTATGCTTTCATCATTGATCGCATCTTTGACATATCGATTCAGCTTAGAATAATTAGCGTTGACGGTCTATTGTTCTAGACCATGCTATTTCACCAGTTCCATTGAACTTGGTATGATACTCCGATGTTCCGCCATGTTGATTTACTGGTAGCTAGCCCAGTGTGTGGCTGATCCCCACGATTTAAGCGTGAGCGTGGCTTGAACATCATCCGACTCTATGACTACTATGTCTCAATCATGAGTGGCTGTAGCGACAGTCAAGATATTACGCTAGACCCATGATCCACTTGATAATGCATGTAATCAGAAAATCTATATTCTCACTAAGCACTGCTTATAGTTGTTGTTTGACCTTTTACAGGAAAAGATAAAGGAAAGTCACCTGCCGGACCTAGTTCTTAGGTCTTACAAGAATCAAGTCGAAGTTTTCATAGACCTCTACTCAGCAAACCCTTTTGGTACTGATTGGAAGATGATAATGTGGTGGTCTGGGTAGATTTATCTTGATTGTATGATGACATGAATTAGATTAGACTTGTGCCCTTTATAAGTTTAATTTGGAAACTGTAACCTGTACTAAAATCTGTATTAAACTTAAATCCAAAATGTTTGTACTGAAATTTTAAATTCCGCAACTTAATTACTCTATCTTAGTTATGATTAATATTGTGTTGCATGATGTGGGACCTAGACTCTGAGGACTGCCCCGTAAGCGGTGGTATTCACACATAACTTGTATTAATAAAGCCTCGTCTATTATAAATGACTATCTATTACATATCTAGACTGCTATCGTCACACAGGGTGTACCAGCAGACTCCCCCTTGACGATAGCTTCTAGTAAGATATTCATTAGTCTACAGAACTAGGCTTATTCAAACTACTACCTACATGCAGTCCCTGCTTCACACAAACTTTGACAACCTTCTGATACTTCCTGCCTTCAGATCTCCAGCCTTCATGATAGAAAATTGACTGAGCATGAAGTTTCTGCAGGTCATCCTTGGACAAGGTGACAAGGTGCAGAGGATCATATACCTTCAAATTTGTCTTTTCGTCTTGGTCTGCCATTACTACCTTGGCTGTCTCGTTATCGACATACTATCACTTCATATTACTCAAAACATTTTGTGGCATTGGTTTTAAAGGAACTTTCTTTAGACATCTGATTGGTTTGTAGAACATCTTCATCTACGGCTTCCCAGTCAATGTATCTATTCTTGATTCATCCATGACTCTCTTTCCTGATCTTCGCTTAATTCTATCAAACCTCCCAGACCGACCTTCTTTTCTGATTATTCTTGCTGTCACTTCAGCATATTGGTTGTCTCCTAGGTTGATCAAATTTTTCCATGCCAACTCCTTTACTTCACATTTTGGCATACTGAAGCCCATCTCTTCTTTTAAGAAAAAAAAAGCCGCAATTCCCTGTCGAAGAACCAGCTAAGGATACCTCCTGATAGCTTTCCTGGACTTGGCAACCTTATCTTCTCTTTTACTGCCACTTCTGTCTTTTTCTCTTCTCTCTTGAACCAGAGGTTCCTCTTTTCTTCTTTGGTCAGCTCCCTGTCTGGATCTTGAGATACATCATCATCCGATTCATCATTAAGTGTAGAACTCAACACGTCTAGATCTATCAGATTCTGGTCTATATTTACATATTGCTCAGTAACCGGTTGCTTCTGAATAACAATCTCATCAACTTCATCTTCTTCATCCATCAAAACTTCACCATCTGACTTCTAATCTGCAACTTCTTCTGGCATAAACTCTCATTCTTCAAGACCTTCCAGATCCAAATCTTCTTCAAAATCAAACATTACTTCCTCATCATCCAATTCGGCCAAGGCTCCTATCATTTCTTGTTCGATAAACTCTGATGCTTCGGGAGCCTTTCCTTTTCCCTGACCGGCTCCTGAGCCAGATGATCCAGGCTCCCCATGAACCTCAGCTTGCTGAGCAGTCTCATGCGAAAGATCTGCTAGCTCACTGTCTTCCTGTTGAGCATCGGGGTCACCTCCTTCATCGTCTCTACGGCTCCCCCTTAACTGGTCATCTCTACAACTACTCTCCCCATGAGCAGCACGATCTTTCAAAATTTTCTCCAAGAAGGATTGTAGAGTAGTTATCTGAACCTGTTGATCCGCTACAGTCTTTTGCAAGTCCCCTACAGTCTTACGCAAGTCTACGTTGTCGAGATCTAGCTGTGTGTTGTGCTGCTGTAGCTCATTCACTTTTTAGGATAGTTGAAAGAGTTGGACTGTTTGGAGATCAACTTTTGTTTTGAGTTGATTGAATGATTGAGAGTCAGTGGCTGTGGATGATGCTGGAACGGTTGCTGATGTTGATGGAGCGGTTGTGGATGTGGATGGAATGATGGTTGTGGCTGATGGAGCGGCGGTTGAAGTGAATGGAGCTTCTTGAATTATACGTTGTCGCTTTGCTCTTTGCTGTCTTGTGATCAACGTCTCTTCTTCCAAAACAAAATCTTCGTCGTCTTCATCTTCATCTCGAAGACTGTGAACAGGATGAGTCATTTTCAGTCGGCGCACCACTAGCCTAGTGCGATGTCTGTCAAACGTCCTAGATGGAACGACCTCTTCAGAACTCGAATCTGATTCTTATTCTGATGCAGACTCTACCTGACCTTCTGTTCCTTCAGGCGCTGTTACTGGAGGCTGATAATTGTCAATATCCCTAAAAATATCGTGCATTTCTGAAGGCGGTTCCAAAATGTCATTAACCAGCTCCTCAATTGTATTCTCCTGAGCTGATGATCCCTGGGCAAAAATTTCCTCTAAAGTCTGTAATCTTGGGTCAGACTGGGTCCCGATGTGGATGCCTCAGCTGCCGTGGTCATTGTTTGGGGTGGAGGTACTTCTTGAGCAACCGGTGCTTGCTGAGACGGTGCTTGTTGTTGAGGCTCATCAATTATCCATTCGTCTCCTTCAGGAGTTACAAAATCGGTATGAATGACTGCTCCGAATAAAGGAGCCACTTAAGGCCTCACTTGTTTTGCCCTTCTTGCATTGTGGGATTGGAGTCTGCCAAAATGCGTTTATCTATGGCAGCTACTGCAACTTGTTCTGGCAGCGCCGATATATCTGGCAAAAAGTGCCTTATGATCATCATTATGAATCTTAGGTACATCAAAAATCGTTCACGGGCTGGAGCGGTGATTTGATGAACAAACTCCCCAAAGAAAAACCCTGAAAAGCTAAAGGGCTTGTTGTAGACTAACGATATCATCCCTGATTGCAGTTTGGAGATCATCGTGTCGAATCCTGCCTTCTTTGGAGCAAAACATACCATCATCACATGCATCAGGTATATCCATTGTCCTATAACCCCACTTTTGACATAGGATGCTTTTTTGATGTCCTAAGCGTATCCCATCCTCAGAAAGGCCGCTTGCCTAATGTGTGCCAGAAAATCAAAGGGGCCATCTTCCTGATCAATTGTGCCCAATTGCAGAATATTTCGTAAATGATCAGCTGAAAACGAGATCGGTCGGCCACCAACTGTAGCCCTCAGTAGCGGTGGAACTGCAGAGGTGTCCACTTGCAATGTTTGCCAGAATTGGCGGACATACGGTAGAATGATCATAGGGTTGTGAGTCAATGCATAGGCAACCCTAGACTGAGCTAAAAACTCTAGCATTTGGCGATAAGGCTGCACCTCAGCTACTTGGAGGTTTACCGTCATGATCATATTGTGCTTGTTATAGAAAGCACGATCGCCCATTTCTGCACACATATCAAACATTTAAAATGTCAGAAATCAATTTTGGGAAAGATTTAAGTTATTCAAACTTGATTAAGTTCGAATCTAATTACCTTCGAACTTACTTAAATTCGAGTACATAATTCCTTCGAACTTACTTAAGTTCGAATAGTCTATTGACCTTCGAACTTATTTAAATTCAAGAAACCTTTTCGAACATGTCTGTCTTCGAACTTATAGATATTTTAAACAAGTTCGAAGACCTGACAAGTTCGAAACTTGAAGAACAAGTTCGAATCCTATAGAAACAAGTTCGAAGTCAGCATTTTAAACATCAATCTCATGATTTAAACCTTTTTAGACTTAAATGACTAATGAATCTAGTCCTAACAGGTTCTAATCAAGTTTATTAATGATTTATTTCAAGTCTTATAACCTAAAACTTAGTGATTTAAGCCACTTAGTTTTTTGTTATATTAAACTCAAAAATTATGATTTTCATGCCCTTAAAATTCCTAAATGACACTTACTTAGTGATTGATGATGTAAATCGACCAAGTCTATGTGTATGTTCGAGGTACCGTTGAAAGATTCGAGGAATGATTCACAAAATCGAAGTTGCGAAAAGTTCGAGATCGCCTCAGGAAGTTCGAGAGAGAAGAAATTCGAGAGTAGGTGCATTAAATGAACACTATTGACCTATTTATGTTCACTGTGATTTGAACTTACCTGAAGTTTGAACTTATTTTAAGTTTGAATGAGATTTTAAACTTAAGAATACTTCGAACTTAAGCATACTTCGAACTTAATTGAAAATTTTTGAACAAAATCCAACTTTTTCAACTTGTTCATTTGACAGAACTTTTTCAACTTTGCGAGACATTCACACTAAGCAACAAATTATCACACAATTTTGTTTCTCCAACTAAAACTGCATCCTAGTAACTTTGACCTCATTCCTATTTATTAAAAATAAAATGATCTAAACTAAGATAAAATTAAGTAAACTTAAGAATAAAATAAAATTAAAATGACATAAAATAAAATAAGGTAAAGTTAAATTAACTAAAAAAAAATTAAACTGCAATAATTTAAAGAATAAAAATACACTAACTGAATATTTTTGCGAGATAGTCTAAGAATGTTCAATCTATTAGCGGTGTCAAACGCACTTTCAGTATTGCACTTTCACACTTAGGAAATTTTTTATTCCTTTGGTTGTCTGTTGTGACATACATTCCAAGTCGATTGTCGGTATTTTTTTCCATTTAAACATTCTACACTTGGGAAATTCCTTTTGGCTTTTTTTTATCAAGAAACTACCTTACCTGTCCCATACTTAGACATACTTCTATGATCAAGGCAGACACACAATGACTATGACTTTTTGGTATTTGCAAATTATCTTTAAAAGGCAAACGTCCGACACAGGTCTGTATTTACATACAACAAAGTGTCTTAGTTTGTCTTAGAGTTATTCTCATGTTAGCAAGACAGCGGTGACCGGTCTGTACTCATGTACAACAGAGCGACTTATCTTGCTAGTTTAAGTCAAAATAGCGGTGACAGGTCTGTACTAACTTACAAGAAAGCGACTTGTTTCGACTTCCTTTTCTTTACAAAACTTTTTCTTTCTCTGTTTAAGATGTATTTTGATGAAGCTTTACATCCCCCAGATAAATTTGCCTACCTCATTCATAGTCATTGTCTGCATGTCTCTAACATAGAAATTAAGACTTTTTCGGTCATACTTCTTATGTTTTTTTCCCTTCTTGCATGGTACACACTTGTCTTCCAACTGAAAACTCTTCAGTAGAACACCTTGCACAAGGCCAATTTTCATGATGAAGTTCATCTTCCTTAGGTTCAAGTGTGCCATGCGTCTATGCCACAGCAGAGATTCGGATTCTGAAGCCTTTGATAATAGACAGGTAGTTCCCATCGATGAATTTGCTACACTCATGTCCATCATGTACAGATCATTCACCCTTGGGGCTCTCATCATTATCTACTCTTCAGGTATCTTGAATCCCGGCTTCAGCACTAACGCTTCTTTTTCAGTAAAGATAATGGAATTCTTCTTATCACTTATCTGAGAGACACTAATGAGATTGTGATCAAGTTTATCAACGTGGTAAACTTGATCAAGAGTGATTGTCCCATCAGTGACTACTCTTGTTCCAGTGATATTTCCTCCCTTATTCCAAGCAAATGACACAAAACCCTTGTTCCCACCCTTGAAGTTCGTTAGTAGACTTCTTTCCCCAGTCATTTGACAAGAGCAACCACTGTCGACGAACCATTTGTTGTTAAGACCTGTAGTTAGCTCCTGCACATAAAAGAAAACAAGTTAGTTATCACAGGGAACCTAAGCCATGACTGACTTGGTAATACCATTCTCATCCACATACTTGAATTCTTTCAAATACCCATCTCTCCTTTCAGGTGACTTGGGTTTTTGATTAAGAACTTGTTGTGGTGCTGAGTAATTAACATTCACTCTTGGCCTTTGGGCTGTCATTTGCGGTGGAGCCCTAGAATAATTTTTATTATACTGCATTTCACTGTTATATCCCTGGGCTCATCCTGGTGTCTGTTGTCTGTTAGGGGTATGTGACCTAACTGGAGTGTAAGTCCTCTTAGGTGTTGTACTCCTATAGACTGGTTGTGGTCCGGACCTAGATTGATTAGGGACTCTATTTGGTGAATCAGTCCTAATCACTTCATTCTGTCTGACCGACACCGGTATTTGTTTAGCAGCTACCCGATGTGTTGCATTCATGTACTTCTCAGTATGTTGAGAACTACTTGTACTTGCAATATTAGGTACTGACTTTAAGGCTGGTTAGTCTGGTTTCCCTACTATCGGTGTAGACTCTACTTTCTTATAAGGAAACTAGACGCAACGTGACCTTTCTCATGACATCTGAAGCATGACATCTTATCAATTGGCTTCTTATAAGTACCCTTTGACTTAGGAGTCTCACTAGTGTCATGTTCTTTTGGCTCAACTAAAGTGTTTACAACCTCTTGATGATTATCACTTACAGTTTTTGCTTCTTCTAGTTTAGTGTCACTAGAAGATTGCACAAACTTAACTTTCTTAATCTTAGGGGTTGTGGTAGACACCTTAGTTGTTGTAACCTTCTCGGTTTCAGTTGCAGTTGTTACCTCTGATTCAACCGTTTTTGTGGTTTTATCCTGTGGTTGAGGCACATAGTTATTGTTGAACGGTGGAGGACTTTCCTGATAACCTAGGTCCACTGGTTTCTTAGACTGCCTTTGAGCTTCTAAGATTTTGCCTAGATTTAGGGATGAGTTCCTAAACTTTTCAAGTTTACTATTGGCCTCTGCAACCTTAACTCTAGATTCAGCTAGTTCTACATCCTTAAGGATGAGTTCTTGGTCAAAGATTCGACATGCTCATACATTAGTTCTAACCTGACACATTGTTTACTCAACTTGTCTTTTAGGACTATCACTACCTGAGCTTCTGCTTTCATCTTGGCCCTTAAATCCTCCTTATTATCTAGAAGACTAGCATTATCAGATTTTAATGTAGCACTTAAAACACATAAATCATGAAACGTAGAAAAGTTAAGAGTTACCTTTTTGCGATCTGATTCCACATTAGCCATTTGAGCTGCAAACTCCAGAATGGTTTTCTCCTCTGACTTTTCCACCAACAAAGGAATTGAATCTGACTGTTGGGTGTCCTCCTTTACTTCTTCAGCTCTTTCCCCAGTCTCAATTACCTTAGCCATAAAAGCTCTCACATTTGTGTAAGGTCTACACACTACGGATCTATCTAGACGCGAGATCGTCAACGAGTGCGGAATCCTCGTTAACGGGTTGACGGTAACAACTCTCACACGGAACACGGAGACTATCAACGAGCTGTACGAACTAACAAGAACACACCTACTGGAAGATTCTCTCTGAAAGAACACTGAATTAGCTGATAAACTCGAGATCGCCTATTTGCTTAATGTCACACCCTGCTACCTCGGTTGGCAGCGAGGTATGACAAGTACGGAAGCGTAACCATAATTATAACGAACGACCACTATATGGACGTTTTCGAAATATTACATCAATGAAATTTAAACTGTAATAATGTTTTACAAAATGAAAGAAATGAAGTTCGCATAATACAGAGATTCTAATACATAATTAATGCGTCCAAAAACAATGCAGTCAAATCTCCGTTAGTTTCGAAATATGCATGCGACTCCATGAAATGCGGAAGCTTGAAAGTTGGTGTATCCGAAGGCACACTTGCCTTAATTACCTGAAAATACATGCTAAAATACGTCAACAAAATTGTTGGTGAGTTCATAGGTTTACACGAAAAGACCAGTTGTATGGACATTATCAGATGCGTTGAATTTATAAAAATCATAAATTCCATGAGATGTATTACGTAAACCATCATGTCACCGAAGCTTAATTAGAATGAGTTTTGCCCCGAGCAGTATTCCCAAAATACCGTGTGTTGAATATATATGCACCCGCTGTTAGCTAAACCACTAACCCGAGTGGGGGACATGACTCCCAATAGATCTATTCACAATATATTCGCGCTTGCAAACAAATGCAACTAACGATTTCATGATATAAGGGCGGAGATTCTCATACGTAATACATAATAGAATCGAGAAGTTTTCGTGTCCATATAAAAACGAAGCATGTATTTCATCCCAAAACATAACAGTGTGAAAAATGGGACTATGAAGACTCACCTTGTTGGTTTTTGATGATGTTTTTGGATCTGAGTTAAGCAATTGTTCGAATGGTTGGGACTCGTCCTAATATTTTTACGAGTTCGGGTCAATATCATCACAATACGTGTTTGAGTACTTCGTAAATATTTTCATGTACTTGTGATGTACGAATAATTTTTGTGGGATTTTATATGTGAATTTTCGATTTATGGATATTTATTTCTAAAATGGTTTGCATGCATGCATACTTACGTATATATGTATAAATATATATATATATATATATATATATATATATATATATATATATATATATATATATATATATATATATATATATATATATATATATATATATATATATATATATACGAAAATGCATACATATATATGTGAGCATGTGCATCATTATGAAAAAGGATATTCATATATTTTGCATGGAAAATTTTTTTTTTACGAGTATTATGAAAAATCGAGTTGTAAATGAAAAGTATTATATTTTAGTAAATGTATTTAATTTTTCATGTTTTATAAATAAAGTAAATAAGAAAACTTACCAAAGTTGAAGAACACTTGAAATCTTTAAAGTTGGCCGATTTTCTTTCTTGAGAGAATATGTATGTTGGTGTGATTTTTGAGAATGGTTTTGTCTTCTATTTATAGAAGAAAAAGGTTATTAAAAATAAAGATAAATTAATTAAAATTTTCAGTGAAATGATGAAAAGTGAAATGGTGGATCGGTTGAGTGTTGGGTAAAAAGGTGTGGCCGATTTCATCATTTCATGTTGCATGTTGTTTAATATTATAATAATACAATAGTACAAGCTAGTTGTCCTTTAAAGGACAACTTACTTTTTAGAGTGATAAGTAGTATGGCTTTTCATGTATTTTATTAATAAAGTACAAAAGTATGCACGAAAAAGGTGGTAGTGATAATTTCGGATATATATATATATATATATATATATATATATATATATATATATATATATATATATATATATATATATATATATATATACATACTTAGAAAATTTCCTGAAACGTTAAACTCGATTCAAGTGTGAATCGAGTTTGTTGCAGTGTCAATCGAGTTTTATATCATTATACCCGAGTTTTATGCCTTTGTCATTCGAGTTTTATGCCTTTGTCATTCGTGTTTTATGCCTTTGTTATTCGAGTTTCACATAGCTTTAGTCGAGTTTCTTTGTTTAACTTGTTCGAGTTTTATGTAGGTTCATTCGAGTTTCATCCCTTAGGAATCGAGATTTGTATCTTTATCATCCGAGTTTTATATTGCATCATCCGAGAAAATCCCTTCTTCATTCGAGTTTCATCAGAGTGTTATCCGAGTTTATGCCTTTACTAATCGAGTTTCATCACATCATTATTCGAGTTTACACTTACATGATTCGAGTTTCATGTAATATCATTCGAGTTTATTACTATATGATTCGAGATTCATATAACTTCATTCGAGTTTATTACTTCATTATTCGAGTTTTATATTAGTTTAATTTTCGAGTTTCATACCTTATATTTTTATGCCAGTTGTTACAGTCTCCCCCCGTTGAAGGAATTTCGTCCCGAAATTAGCTCGTGTTCTCCTCTGCTTGGACTTTTGAGAACAGCTGGGGGTACTTCTCTCGGAATTGATCTTCGCGTTCCCAAGTAAACTCAGGACCTCGTTTAGAGTTCCATCGGACCTTTATTATTGGAATTCGACTGTGCTTCAGCTTCTTGACTTCTCGGTCCATTATTTCCACCGGTTGCTCAATGAAATTCAATTTATCGTCTATCTCCAGCTCGTCCATGGGTATCACGAGTGATTCATCAGCCAGACATTTCTTAAGGTTGGATACGTGGAAGGTATTATGGATGTTACTAAGCTCTGGGGGTAGATCGAGTCGGTAAGCTACCGGGCCAATTCTTTTGGTGATTTTGAATGGTCCGATATAACGAGGATTGAGTTTTCCTCGTTTTCCAAAACGGATTACGCCTTTCCAAGGCGAGACTTTCAGCATTACTTGATCTCCCTCTTGGAATTCCAAATCCTTCCGTCGGATGTCTGCATAACTCTTTTGTCGATCCCGCGCAATCTTCAATCGGTTCCGAATCTGGGCTATCTTCTCTGTAGTTTCCTGGATGATCTCAGGTCCAGTAATCTGACTATCCCCTACTTCAACCCAACAAAGAGGTGATCGACACTTTCGTCCATAGAGTGCTTCGAATGGGGCGGTCTTAATGCTCGAGTGATAACTGTTGTTATAAGAAAACTCAACTAATGGCAGGTGTCTGTCCCAACTTGTTCCAAAGTCGATGACACATGCCCTTAGCATATCTTCCAATGTCTGAATCGTTCTTTCACTCTGACCGTCCGTTTGCGGGTGATAGGCTGTACTCATATCCAGACGTGTTCCTAGAGCTTCATGCAATGATTGCCAGAACCGTGACGTAAATCTGCTGTCTCTGTCTGATATAATGGATACTGGCACCCCATGCCTTGAGACGACCTCCTTAAGATAGGTTAGTGTTAGCTTATCCATCTTGTCAGTCTCCTTGATTGGCAGGAAGTGTGCGGTCTTGGTCAGTCGATCCACGATCACCCAGATGGTGTCATAACCTCCAGAAGTCTTTGGCAACTTAGTGATAAAATCCATGGTGATATTTTCCCACTTCCATTGGGGTATCTCTGGCTGGACTAGCAATCCTGATGGCCTTTGATGCTCAGCCTTAACTTTTAAACATGTTAAGCACTTGCTGACGTAAGTAGCAATGTCAGCCTTCATGTTTGGCCACCAGTATGATCCCTTCAAATCGTGATACATCTTGTCCGACCCTGGATGAATAGCATATCTTGTTTTGTGCCCTTCATCCATGACCAGTTTCCTTATGCCTCCAAACTTTGGTAACCAAATTCTGCCCATGAAGTATCGGCATCCATCTGACTTAATTTCAAACTGCTTATCCATGCCTCTCAATGCTTCATTCAGCAGATTATCCTCCTTGACTGCCTCTTCTTGTGCCTCTCGGACTTGAGAGTTTAGGTTTGACTGTATGGTCATTACCAAAGCTCGGACTCTCAATGGCTTAACCCGTTCCTTCCGGCTTAGGGCGTCAGCTACGACATTTGCTTTTCCTGGATGGTAGCGAATCTCGCAGTCATAATCGCTAAGAAGTTCCACCCAACGTCGTTGCCTCATATTTAACTCTTTCTGATTCAGAATATGCTGAAGGCTTTTATGGTCTGTGAATACCGTGCACTTAGTTCCATACAGGTAGTGCCTCCATATTTTGAGAGCAAACACCACTGCTCCCAGTTCCAGGTCATGAGTCGTATAGTTTACCTCGTGAATCTTGAGCTGTCGGGATGCATAAGCGATGACCTTGTCCCTTTGCATGAGCACACAACCTAATCCGTTGTGCGAGGCATCACAGTAGACTACAAAATTTTCAGTCCCTTCGGGTAGGGATAGAATTGGTGCACTACACAACCTCTGCTTAAGCAGCTGAAACGCCTTTTCCTGCTCTTCACCCCAGACGTATTTCACATCCTTACGGGTCAACTCCGTTAAGGAACCTGCTATCTTCGAGAAGTTCTCAATGAATCGCCTATAATAACCGGCAAGTCCTAGGAATTGGCGGACTTCTGTGGGGGTTCTAGGGATTGCCCAGTTCTTTATGGCCTCGATCTTTGATGGATCAACCTGAATTCCCTGACTGTTGATCACATGCCCAAGGAATTTTACTTCTCGCAACCAAAATTCACATTTTGAAAATTTGGCGTATAGTTGCTCTTTCTCTAACAACTCCAAGATCAACTTGAGATGTTGTTCATGCTCTTCTTTGCTTCTGGAATAGATTAGGATATCGTCTGTGAACACTATTACAAATTTATCCAGATATGGTTTACACACCCGATTCATGAGGTCCATAAATACGGCTGGTGCGTTGGTTAAACCGAATGGCATCACCTGGAATTCGTAATGTCCATAACGAGTTCTAAATGCCGTCTTGGGGATATCTTCTTCCCGAACTTTTACTTGATGGTAACTGGAGCGCGGATCAATCTTTGAGTAGAAGCTAGATCCCTGTAGCTGGTCGAACAGCTCATCAATCCTAGGGAGAGGGTAGCGGTTCTTTACCGTTAACTTGTTTAGCTCTCGGTAGTCTATGCACATTCTGAAGGATCCGTCTTTCTTTTTAACGAACAAAACAGGAGCTCCCCAAGGTGAGGAACTTGGTCGAATGAATCCTTTATCCATCAATTCTTGTAATTGACTGGATAGTTCTTGCATCTCAGAAGGTGCGAGCCTATATGGGGCTCTTGCGATCGGTGCAGCTCCTGGCACTAAGTCGATTTGAAATTCTACTTGCCTAGCTGGAGGAAGCCCAGGCAAGTCTTCCGGGAATACCTTCGGGTAGTCACGTACTACTGGAATATCCTCAAGTCGTTTTTCCTTCGACTCTTTTTCTACGATCTGGACCAACACTGCATGACAACCCTTCCTAAGACATTTTAATGTTCTTAGGCCGGATATGACATTCAATTGTCGGTTCTTCTTTTCCCCTTGGACCGTGAGGACTTTCTTCTTACTGAGTGGTATTCGCACCACTTTCTTTCCACACAAAATCTCAGCCTGGTTATGCGACAACCAGTCCATACCAATCACCACATCGAAACTTCCGAGTTCTATAGGCATTAAGTCTATCTTAAAGGAGTGATCTGCTAGCTTTAGTGTGCATTCCTTAATGATACTACTTGCCTTTATTATTTTGCCATCTGCAAGTTCTATTGTATAGGAGTTGTCTAAGGGAAGAGTAGAAACATTCAACTGCTGGCTAAACTTATCAGATATAAAGCTCCTATCAGCACCAGTATCAAAGAGTACGTAAGCGTAAATATCGTTTAGGAGATACGTACCTGATACCACGTGGGGGTCCTGACGAGCGTCTCCTGCTCCCAACACAAATGCTCTCCCCTGAGCTCTCCCTTCGTTCCTCAATTTCGGACACTCATTCCTGATGTGTCCCGTTGCACCACATTCGAAACAGCCCCTCGGGTTGCTACCACTGGCACCCGGGGCTCCGGATCTACAGTCTTTGGCCATATGGCCCAAACGTTTGCTGTTTCCGCATTGGGTTGGACAGGGGCCAGGGTTGTGGTGGAAGGTGCATTTGGTGCAAAAAGGCTTAGTACCGGTATAGCTTCTCCTTGACTCAACTCCTGCTACATAGGCTTTAACGGTCTCGGGTTTCTTGGACTGTGAACCCGTGTTCTTCCCGGTCTTTTCTTCCCACTTTCTCTTGTGTTCCCCGACTTTGGCTTCGTTCCTCCGGGATACTTGGTCCATAAGATTGTTGGCCATTCTGATGGCGTCCGGTATGGTGGATGGGTTGGAGGTGGTAACGTTCCCTTGTATTTGAGGAGCGAGTCCCCAAATATAGCGTTCAACCTTCTTGTATTCCGGAGTTACCATCTGCGGACATAGGATACTTAGTTCATGGAATCGGTTGGTATATCCTGCAATGTCCGTTCCTTTCATTGATAGATTCCAGAATTCTGATTCCATTTTCTGGAGTTCGTTTCTTGGACAGTACTCATCCGTCATCATCTGTTTCAGTGTGGACCACGTAAGCTGGTAGGCTTCGTCAATGCCTACAGACTGGACGTAGGAATTCCACCATGTGAGCGCACTATCTTGCAAGGTGTGAGTAGCAAATTTTACCTTGTCTCCTTCAGCGCACCCGCTGACACGATATACGGATTCTAACTTTTCAAACCAACGGATCAAACCGACTGCTCCTTCGGTTCCATTAAAATACCGGGGTTTGCAACTTAAAAACCCTTTGATCCCACAACCTTTTGTGTGAGTTTCAGTTCCTCCTGTGGTGCGACTGGCACCACCATCCCCATTGGCTGTGCTATTTCGGTTTGCCTCGTAGGTAGCTATGGCGGCAGCCACCCTTTGGGCAACAAGCTCTTCAATGTCAGCTGCATTCATGGCTCGTTTTGGCGGCATTATCTTGAAGTTTAAAGAAAATCATAGTGTAAGAAGTTGAATCTTAAAGATGCGGCACAATACTAAAATCATCAAGCACAGTCACACAAATATCTGGGATTTTTTTTTTTCATTAATCATTCGAAAATTTTCTTACATTGGGGGCGGGTCGTTACCCGAAAATTTATCCTACGCTATTACACGATACTTTTCCTACTAATACACAGGAAATGGAAAAGTACTAGGTGTGGGAGTGATCAGATTTCTCTCCCTTTTCCATTGAGTGGACGCGCTGTGTCAACTCCTCGATCCGGGCTTGGCTCTCGGCTAGTTGCTGCCGGAGCTCATTCAGTCCGTCCTGCTGTATAGCAAGGGCGTGCTTATTGGCCCAATATATGTTGGAGTTTTGCAACTCCTCCCGCTCTAAACGAGCGGTCATCTCCCCGATATCCAGGTTAAGTGACCGGATCTGGTGGTCATGCCTGGTAGACCTTGCGATCAAAAGTGGTATGGTCTGATCGGCAGGCTCTTGAGTGAGCGATGAGACAGGTGCGGAAGATGGTCCTCCGATCTCGAAGTTTGGAGGAACTCCCTCCATTTGCCTCCATTCGCGGAGGGTCTCCGGTATCCAAGTCCATCGCCGGGCGTCTACCCGTCGGTGTGGTGTCGGGGGATTAGGCTGGGGAGTCGGAACAGGAATAGACTCCCTTCTCGGTATGATTACCCGTTTCCGGGGTGTGTACAGCATCTTTGGGCCGTTAGGATAAGGCCTATACGGCTTATAGGATGGTTCGGCCGGGTGATACGGGACGCGAGCAGGGGCCGTCGGTGGTGAAGGATCCTCTTCCTCCATCGGTTCTTCTTCGGATTCTTCCCGCGGATCTTCCGACGGGTCCTCCTCCTCCGAGGTTTCTTCTTCTGGGAAGACTTCCGTGGCCGTGGGACTTGCGGGAGTGTATTCCTCCTCTGAGTCCGACAGGATGATAATTTCTGGATGGTTCATGGTTTCTGCTAACAAGGTTCATTTGTAATCTTTTAGTTAGTTACAAAAATATTCTAAAAATCAGAAATTTTTACGTGCAGTTATAGTCTAGGGTACTAATGCAACCTAGTTCACTATAACTATGGCTCTGATACCAATCTGTCACACCCTGCGACCTCGGTTGGCAGCGAGGCATGACAAGTACGGAAGCGTAACCATAATTATAACGAACGACCACTATATGGACGTTTTCGAAATATTACATCAATGAAATTTAAACTGTAATAATGTTTTACAAAATGAAAGAAATGAAGTTCGCATAATACAGAGATTCTAATACATAATTAATGCGTCCAAAAATAATGCAGTCAAATCTCCGTTAGTTTCGAAATATGCATGCGACTCCATGAAATGCGGAAGCTTGAAA
>JAANYP010005399.1:0-12776 GCA_020465985.1 Centrapalus pauciflorus | reverse complement strand
TGATATCGTCCAATTTGTACATGTTTTATCGGACGATATCTCGTGTTTTGCATAGCTTTTTGGTTGATTTTTGTCCCAAACTCGATCTTATAGGTGTATGTTGTCATTTCAGGTGTTGGTCGAATAAATTGAAGTGAAAGGAGCTGAAACAGAGACAACTCGGCGAGTTCCAGCACAAACTCGGCGAGTTCACACAAGAACAGAAAGTCCAACCTGCTCGGAACTCGGCGAGTTCCTGTACATACTCGGCGAGTTCGCCCACTTCCAGAACCAAACTCATAAGAAGAACTCGGCGAGTTCATCTCATTCTCGGCGAGTTCACCTGAAATCTGATTAATTCTGAATATTCCTGATAATTGCCAGATCAAATAGGGTGTCGACAACACATGAACTCGGCGAGTTCATGTACACTACTCGGCGAGTTCACCCAGTTTGAGATCGAATCAGGAGCTGACAACACATGTACTCGGCGAGTTCGTCTCCTGTACTCGGCGAGTTCTCTCCAGCCTATAAAAGGAAGATTCTGCTTATTTATGAGGGGGACGAACTTTTACCAATTTTTACACACACTTATTTCCTGATTTCTTGAGCAAGAAGGAAGGCAAAGGAAGGCATTTACTTGGAGTTTTGTTTCTAAGGATTGCATCTTCATTATCATAAGTCATTAGGGGAGTTTTTCTTGTATTTAAGTTCATCTTAATATTTGAAAATGCTTGCTTATTGTATGATGGTGTTTTACTTCATTAACATGGAGTAGTTTTGCTATGTAATCATTTGGGTAGCAAACCCTAGACATTGGATGATTTATATTTGTATGTAATCGGATTATATATCGAAGTTTGCGTATTTTGAATGAAAATCTTGTTATTATGTTTAGACTTGTTAAACTTGCTATGAATGCTTTATTATTTCCATAACGAGAGTTCGAAATAGTTGGTATTCGTTTTTGATAAACCAAACATTTTGGTGAGGTTGAATCTTTCTACTAGAGATGGTGAAAGAGTAGGCTTAATCCGTGTTTTCATAATAATGAGAGGGGATTTATGTGTTTATGAGAATATAGTATGAATTTTATGTATTTGGCTTTTAACCAAATAATCTTTCAAAAGACGTAAACTTGTTGTGAACATTCAGATTTGCATAACTCAAGTTTTGAACATTTAAAAGAGGTTTTCGTGTTCACCTCGTGAGTTATGGGATTATTATGCTATAGTGAGAGATCTATATAGCTAGATGATCATTGTTCATACGTTAAATAATCGATATTGTATTCATGTATAAGAGGTTTGAGTGGATATGATATTGGTTGTTATGATAAATTAGTATCAAACATAACTTAGAGATTTGTGTGTTTGTTGCTTTGTAATCATAACTATTATATTATCCGATTTGCGCGTTAAATTGTTTATCCGATGTCTAGGGGGAGTGATCCCATTTGATTACATGTTTCCTTTTATCAAGAATCTTAGTAAACAATTCTTTAGGATTGTGTGTGTAGTTTTGGTAAATCTTTAGTAATTAATTTAGATTTTTCATAGTTAAACCAATTTAAAATATATAGCTAATTATTAACCGACGACTTATTATCATCATTCCACCAGATTGTCCCTGAGTTTGATATCCGGACTTACGTAAGCTATACTAGTATACGATAGGTAATACTTGCCTATTTGTCCGCTAGTTCTAGTTTATTTATTTCCATTTCTAAATTAAAATTAAGGTGTGCTAGCGGTACATCAAGTTTTTGGCGCCGTTGCCGGGGACAATAACGGTGATTTTGAAAACGGTTGAACATTTCTATATTAGCGATCCTTTCGGGGATTTATTCCCGAAAGTTAATTTCATTGTCTTTATTTTATTGCATTATAAATTTTGTTCGAGATTACCCGTTTGGTTTCCCTTTCTCTTGTAGAAGTTTATGAACCGAAATCTCCACTCGGATCTAACCGAGCCATTGACGGATCCGGAGAGATTGATTCGAAGGAAAAATAAGCAAAAGGAAGGAGAACCCTCGGTTGAGCAAGAAACACCATCAACACCACCATCTGCGTCTCCAATTATAATAGAAAATCTTGAGGCTTCGGGACAAAGAACCGAACCCAAAGTCGAAGCCAAGATGGCGGAGGAAGACAATCGAACCATGAGGGAACGTTCCAAGGCGACCAACATCGGGTCGGGGTCGGCAATCATACGCCGTCCGGTTCAAGCGGCACATTACGAGATTAAAACAAATTATCTCCAATACTTGAATCAAATGTGCCCTTTCGATGGACTTGACTCTGATGATCCGAATGCGCATCTTACACGGTTCTTGGACGTTTGCGATATGATCAAGATTCGGGAGATGCCCGAAGAATCCTTGTATCTTCGTTTGTTCCCATACACGTTGAGGGGAGCCGCACAAACGTGGTTTGAGTCACTTGCGCCACAATCAATCACAACATGGGAGGAACTTGTTGACCGGTTCCTAATGCGGTATTTCCCTCCCTCCAAAACTGCTCGTTTAAAGAATGATATTAGTAATTTTTTGCAGGAAAGCGAGGAATCATTATATGAAGCATAGGAACGATACAAGGGGCTCTTGAGAAAGTGTCCACATCACGGATTGGATACATACAACCAAGTGTACACATTTTATACCGGTCTTTTGATTTCAACGAGGCAAATTTTAGACTTGAATGCCGGTGGATGTGTAATGGATAAGAAGCCAAACGATGCTTACAAAGCGATAGAGACCGCGGCCACTAACACCCATGAGTGGCATTCTTCAAGGCATAGAGTTGTGCGCGGTGCTATGAAGCAAGGAGATGATATGAGCTCGCTTAAAGAGGAGGTTGCTAAGATGGGTAAACAAATAGTCCAACTTCAAAACCCAAAAGTAGCAAGTAATGTGTGTCAATTGTGTGACGGTCCTCATACCGCAAATGAGTGCACCAAGAGGTTTACACTTCTTAGTAGACAATCCACCATCAAATCTATTCAAGAAGTGTGTCAACTTTGTGGAGGACCACACACGGCAAGGGATTGTGGGAGTGACGATGCGGAAGAAACATTGGAAGAGGATGTTTTGTATTCGTATGGTGATAGATTTGACAATCAAAAGGGGAAGCTAGCTTTTCAACCACCACCTCAACAATACTATAATCCCAATGTTGACAATCGGAATCATCCAAATTTCCGATGGCGTCAACCAAACGAACAAGCTCCGGCGGTACCACCGGGATTTGAAGGTGCTAGTTCTTCCAACCCCAACCAAAGAAACAATTCATACCAACCTCGTCATCCAAACACCGCCCAATACCAATCCCGACAACCAAATCAACCAACCAACACATCGCAACAACCATACCAAGCTACAAATACTACCGCTCCATCAACTGAGGCCAAGCCCACCCTTGAAGACATAGTGAGGGGACAACAAGCCTCCATTTAAAATCTCGAAAAGCAAATGGGGCAACTCACTCAATTACTTCTTGATAAGGAAAGGGAGAAGGGTATATTGCCTTCCAACACGGAAGTCAATCCGAAAGAGCACGTCAAAGCAATCAGTTTGAGGAGTGGTAAAATTCTTGAACCTATTTCTAATTCGGTTTCAAATGATATTGTTGTTGATGATGTGCAGGTTGAACCGGAAGAGGAGGCAACAAAGGACGAGGCACAAACTTCAAGCCCACCAAGTACCGTGCAAGTCCAACCTCCTATCGCAAAAGAAATCCCGATTGCCAAGCCGAAGGCACCTTTTCCTAGTCGGTTAAAAAGGGAAAAGGACGAGGCCCAATTTCATAAATTCCTTGAGCTATTTAAACAATTGCATATTAATTTACCTTTTATTGATGTTATCTCACAAATGCCTACTTATGCTAGGTTTCTCAAGGATATCATCACCAACAAGAGGAAGCTCGAAGGAATCTCGGCTGTGGTAATGAACGAGGAATGCTCGGCGGTGCTTCAAAACAAACTACCTCAAAAGCTAACGGACCCAGGGAGTTTTACTATTCCTTGCCACATTGGTAGTTTAGTTATCACGAATGCACTTGCGGATCTCGGGGCAAGCATAAATTTGATGCCCACTTCTTTATATGAAAAATTGCATTTAGGAGATCCGCAACCGACTAAAATGAGCATTCAATTGGCCGATCGGTCAATAAAGTATCCAAGGGGAGTAGTTGAAAATGTGCTTGTTAAAGTTGATAAATTCGTGTTCCCCGCGGATTTTGTGATCCTAGATATGGAAGAAGATAGCCGTGTACCCCTTATCTTAGGGAGGCCATTTTTGGCCACTTCACGAGCTATCATTGATGTGTTTGATAAAAAGCTTACATTAAAGGTCGGTAATGAGTCAGTCACATTTTCGATTGATAAGGCCATGCAACATGCATCATTTATGGATGACACTTGTTACCACGTGCACGCATTTGAAGAAGCTTTTGATTTTGATTTTTCATCTCTTTTGTCATACAACTCCAAGGACATCTACTCAATAGATGAAGGGAAAAAGATTGTTGATTTTGAAAAATTTTTGGAAGAGTCGACACCATTGTCGACCGTTGATCCACCCCTGTTTCCTTTGGATGTTGATTCCGTCTCTCATGATCATAATTCTTGTCGGGTTAAGTCATCTCTAGAAGACCCACCAATTCTTGAGCTCAAAGAGCTCCCAAGCCATCTCGAGTATGCATTCCTACTTGAGGAGTCTAAGTTGCCGGTTATAATTTCATCGAGTCTTTCGGGCGACCAAAAAATTAGACTCCTCGACATTCTTCGAGCCCACAAAGGGGCAATTGCATGGAAAATTACCGACATCAAGGGTATTAGTCCTTCGTTTTGCACTCATAAAATTTTGATGGAGGAGGACTACAAACCCGTTGTCCAAAGACAACGTCGTTTGAACCCAAACATGATGGAGGTGGTTAAGAAAGAGGTAATTAAGCTTCTTGATTCCGGGTTGATATATCCGATCTCGGATAGCCCGTGGGTGAGTCCGGTACAAGTTGTGCCCAAAAAAGGTGGCATGACTATCGTTCATAATGAAAACAATGAGATCATACCAACGAGAACGGTTACGGGATGGCGAGTATGCATCGATTATCGCAAACTCAACGACGCCACACGTAAGGATCACTTTCCTTTGCCGTTCATGGATCAAATGTTAGAACGATTGGCCGGAAATCAATTCTATTGTTTTCTCGATGGGTTTTCGGGATATTTTCAAATTCCCATCAATCCCGATGACCAAGAGAAAACAACTTTCACTTGCCCATATGGAACCTATGCTTATCGCCGGATGCCTTTCGGGTTGTGCAACGCACCCGCCACTTTCCAAAGGTGTATGATGGCAATTTTTCATGATATGATTGAGAGCTTTATGGAAGTTTTCATGGACGATTTTTCGGTTTATGGAGACTCATTCGATTCATGCCTAGCAAATCTCGATCGCATGCTTGCTCGTTGTGAGGAAACAAATCTCGTGTTGAATTGGGAGAAGTGCCATTTCATGGTACAAGAGGGTATTGTCTTGGGACACAAGATCTCAAGTGTGGGGATTGAGGTAGATAGAGCCAAAATTGATACTATCTCGAAGCTTCCTCCCCTCACAAATGTGAAAGGCATTAGAAGTTTTCTCGGTCATACGGGTTTTTACCGTCGGTTTATTAAGGATTTTTCAAAGATTACACGCCCGATGACCCAACTTCTCGAAAAGGACACCCCGTTTGTCTTTTCCAAAGAATGCCAAGAATCTTTCGAACTCCTCAAGGATAAGCTCACACACGCTCCTATCATGATAGCTCCCGATTGGTCCCAACCTTTCGAGCTTATGTGTGATGCTAGTGATTTCGCCGTAGGGGCCGTTTTGGGCCAACGAGTCAATAATCACTTCCAACCGATTTATTACGCAAGTAAGACGCTAACGAATGCTCAAGAGAATTATACTACTACCGAGAAGGAACTTCTCGCCGTTGTCTTTGCGTTTGATAAATTCCGGTCTTACCTCGTTTTGTCCAAAACTGTTGTTTACACCGATCATTCGGCTCTTCGGTTCTTGTTTTCTAAACAAGATGCCAAACCTCGTCTTATCCGTTGGATTCTTCTTCTACAAGAATTCGACATCGAAATTAAGGATAAGAAAGGAGCCGAGAATCTCGCGGCCGATCACCTCTCTCGTCTTGAAAATCCAAATCTTGAAGGGCTTCATGATTCATCCATCAATGACAAATTTCCGGATGAATCCCTGATGAAGCTTGTTGTTGATTCCGAGGCTCCTTGGTTCGCCGACATTGCCAATTATCTAGCTTGTGGTATAATGGTCAAAGGCATGTCGTTCCAACAAAAGCGAAAGCTTCTCTCCGATTGCAAATATTATTTTTGGGAGGACCCTTTTCTTTTTCGAGTTGGCGCGGATCAAGTGATTCGCCGTTGTGTGTTTGGCAAAGAGTGCCAAGAAATACTCCATCACTGTCACATTGGACCGACCGGTGGTCATTTGGGACCAAGTAACACCGCCAAAAAGGTGTTCGATTCGGGTTTCTATTGGCCGACCATTTATAAAGATTCATACTCCATGGTCCAAACTTGTGACCAATGTCAAAGATCCGGAAACATCTCCAAACGAGATGAAATGCCCCAAAATCCGATTCAAATTTGTGAGGTCTTTGATGTTTGGGGGATCGATTTCATGGGGTCGTTCCCCCCTTCTCGTGGAAATAAGTACATTCTCGTGGCCGTTGACTATGTTTCCAAATGGGCCGAGGCTCAAGCTTTGCCCTCAAACGATGCCCGAGTTGTACTCAAATTCTTGAAAAAGCTCTTCTCCCGGTTTGGTGCTCCTAAGGCCTTAATTAGTGATCGTGGAACACACTTTTGCAACTCACAGATGGAAAAGGCCTTAGCTCGATATGGTGTGAAACATCGCACCGGTACTTCATATCACCCACAATCAAGTGGGCAAGTCGAGGTCACGAACCGTGGATTGAAACGAATCCTAGAGAAGACGGTTGGAAACAACCGTAAGGAGTGGTCCGATAAGTTGGATGACGCGCTTTGGGCGTTTAGAACAGCGTTTAAAACTCCAATCGGCACCACTCCATTTCGTTTGGTATACGGGAAATCTTGTCATCTTCCCGTCGAGATTGAGCATAAGGCGTTTTGGGCCTTAAAAGAATGCAATCTTGATCTTTCCTTATCCGGTGAGCTACGAAAGGCTCAATTGCTTGAATTGGATGAATTACGACTCCAAGCTTATGAAAATTCAAGCATTTATAAGGAGAAGACCAAAAATTTTCACGATGCTCGTCTCAAGAATCGTTCCGACATCCGTGAGGGGGACCGGGTTTTGCTATTTAATTCTAGATTGAAACTTTTTCCCGGAAAGTTGAGATCTCGGTGGTCCGGCCCTTACACCGTCTATAAAGTATTCCCGTATGGCACTTTCGAATTGCTTGATCCAAACGGAAATGAAACATTCAAAGTGAATGGCCAACGATTGAAAAAAATACTTTGAAAACTCGGAAGCTATTGGTGAGGATGTCGAAGCCCTCACATTGTTGCGTATCGAAAATTAAAAGTGGAGGCCGAGTCAAGCTTAAGACTCGAAGTTAAATAAGCATGTCTTTCGATTCTGTTCGTTGTTGTTCCGTTTCTGCTTTTCCGTGTTTTTAGAAGGTTGAAAAAGTTCGGGTTGTTGGTTTGGTTTATCTTGTTTTAATATTCTGGGTTTAATAGGGCAGTTCTGGACAGAACTCGCCGAGTTCAGCACCTACTCGCCGAGTTCGCCAGGTGAATTTCATTCTGGAAATTGATGAACTCGCCGAGTTCATTAAGCATACTCCCCGAGTTCCATGCAAACTTAACATTCTGGAATCCGAGTGAACTCGCCGAGTTCAACCCATACTCGCCGAGTATCTGTGCATGTCCAGATACTGATCTGATGCTTTTTAAAAAAAAAAATAATAATAATAATAATTTCGGTCAAAAGAGCATCTCGAGTTCTGACACTCTGCAAGGAACTCGCCGAGTTCTCGGCCGCAGATAACCCTATTTTCAGTTTTGTTTTTTTTGCCACTTTTTGAAAACTCTCACCTCCTCCTCTCTTCTCTCTCGCCGACAACCCCCATAACCCACCAGTTCTCCGTTTTTGGCTAGTTTCTCCCCAAATCTTCGTAGGTTTGTTTTCATATTGTCAAATACAAGTGTGGGAATCATTTTCGGGTGTTTTTGACTCATCTCCACCGTCATCCGCCGTCGTCCGCCGCCACCGCCTCGCCGGAATTTCGCCGGATTTTCTACAACTTCTACTCCTCCATCTCATATCTATTTGTCGGTACATTCCTTGTTCCTTGTAACGAAATTGCAAGAATTTCTCATGCTAAATTTTTATTTTGTTTTATTTTCTTTCTTTTTAGGGTATTTTTGTTGAATATTCATGTTAATATTCTACATTCTTATGTTGTGTTGTGTTTAGTTTATAACTTTCTTGCTAGTTAGTGCATGTTTATTTTCTTAGGTTAATTTATTTGTTAGATTTGAAGAATTTTGTGGTAGATCTTGCATTTTCGTATGTGTTTAGGTAATTAAACTTTTATGTTTATTTTTAATTGTGTAGTAATTTAGTTTAATTATTTTGTTTTTAGAAGTTTCTTATAATTTTTTGTGTTAGTAACTTTAAAGTATGTATGTTTAGGCTAGATTTTTATTCTTGTTCGTTAATTGTTAGTTGATATTTTGGTAATTATTGTCAACTTGCAAAGTTTCATGTTTCTTTTTATTTTTGTTCTCATAGATCATTTGTGTTTTTCAAAATTTCATGTTTTCAAATTCACATTATTGAGTTCTATCTTGTACGTGTTAGTGCATGCAAGTATATGTTTTGTTGTGTAGCTATTTATAGGTTGTGTCTTTTGTCGTCTAGTGCATGCATAGTATCTTATTTCAGTACTTAGTTTATTTTTGTTTAGCTTTCTGTGCTTTGTGTTTCTTTTATTTTTGATGTTAGTCTTTCTTATTTTTAGTTAAATTTTGCATGAGAGATCACTTTGGGATTGCCAATTGGAAAGACATATGTCTTCTTGCTTTTCACGCATGATATGTTGATTGAGTCTTGTAGTTGTAGTTATCTCGGTTATTTTGTAAGATGTCGGGATGTAGTCCCAAAAATAAGTGTGGGAATGGTTGTACTAAATGCTGTGGTTTTCTTTAGCCCTTCATAATTTTAATGCTAAAGTGTTGCTCAAATGCTCACCCTCGCTCCTCCATTATGATACAGATATGTCGGGCGCACCGAAACGTGGTCGAGCGAGTACTTCTCGCCAACGGGCACCTTCCCCGGATTCGGACTCCGGTAACGAGGATCTTCAAGTGCGGATGATTTATAACCCCAATCATCCGTATTTGACTTTTTCCGGAGTCCCGAATGCACAACGGCGGGAATACCGGGAGTTGCTGCTTAGCCTGGCGAGTCGAGAACTCGACTCAGGGAGGTACCTGAATTGGGACTTCCTGGGTCGGGTTCAATGCGATCCGCCCCGTCCGAACCTCCCGGAGCGATTGGAGGCCACGTTTTCCGTTGTGCATGGAGCATTCACGTCCCGGGCTTGGTTTAATCTTGTCAAAATAAGAGAGCCCGTGTATGCCGAGTTATGCTTAGAGTTTTTCTCGACATACTCTTTTAACGAGGCCATCACCAATATGAAGGCCCGGGACACCGTCCATTTCAGGCTCGGGGGAGCGAGCCGAGCTATGTCTGTGCTAGAGCTGTGTCGGCGTTTGGATCTTTACTCGGATTCAGATGTCCGAAATCCGGATTTTGATGACTACCTGTCTGTGGGGATTCGGAAGGCACCGACGACTTTTGATTATGCCGGTTTCTGGGGCGATATCGCCTTGGGTAACTATAATGTATCACGGGCCTACGAGTCCAAGCTTCGCGATCCCTTCCATCGGCTTCTTCATCGATTCATCACTGTTGATGGCTTCATTAGGAAGGAGGGTCAGGAAAAAATTACAAAGCCTGACCTTTGGTTACTTTACTCCCTTCTTCATCCGGAAGAATTCATGTCCCTCCCTTACCAGTTGGCGGTGTACTTTTTGCACGTCGCCACGGGTCGCACTGGAGCCAGCGCCGTATGCGGCGGGCGGTTTATTACCCGCCTGGCTCAATCGTTTAATTTGCTAACCCCCTCGGTGCTCCGAGGGCTCAGAGAGAGCGATCCGGCGGGAGACACGGATGAATTATACTTCCGGCGAGCCAAGGTCTCGCAGATGCCTATGGGACGCGAAGAGCTGATACTGATGTGCCCGGTCCTTCCCCCGAACTATGTTCCTCCCCAGCGACAGCAACAGCAGCAGCAGCAAGAGCCACAACAGCAGCCGGAATCATCCCAACCATCTTACTTCAATTTCGGCCCGGGCCCTTATCCTTGGGATGCTAGGTTTGATCGCCTGGATGACTGCTTTGCTCATATGACTTTAGACCGGGATAGGCTTGAGGAAAATTACGGCCTGCTGCAGGAGCAGAATCATCTGCTCCGGCAAAACCTCAGCAACACCGACCACTTCGGGTCGGTGTATAATCAGCAGGTCCAAGAGACAGGACGTTACCTGCAACATATCCAAACGTCCGTAGACAGTCTCTTTAGTGTCCAGCCTCCCGAGTTCCAGCTTCAGCAGCCTCCGGCCCCGTCCCCATATCAGTACTTTCCTTACATGCCATGGGACGCACGCCAGTATCCCCCGCCGCCGCCCGAAGATGATTGACTCCCAGTTTTGTTGCCTTTTTATTGACGGACTTGTATTTGATTCCCCATTTATTTATTTGATTGTCTGTACTGTACGGGCGTGATGCCCTTGAACAATTTTTATTTTTCTGTGCTTTGTTATTTAATTTACTTGCCAGTACTGTTATTTAGTCTTTTGTTGCTAATGCTTAGGTTTGTAATTTATTCTCTTATGCCTGTTTTATATTTTTGTTTATGCTTGTCGTGCATTCTATTTCTTTCTTGCACAGATTTTGTCCAAGATGGTGCGCCGTCCGGTTCATCACTTCTTGAGTTCTCCCTTCTTGCCATTCAGGGAGATTTCTCGACCCACTTGTTTTTATCATTGCTTTACTTGCTCTTTTACTTGTTTATTACATTGAGGGCAATGTATTTCTGTCAAGTGTGGGAATAATCGAACCATTGATGGTTCTCGAGTGATTCGTATATCAAGCATTTTTATAGTTTACCACACATCGCTTCTTTTGTTAGAATTTAAATCTTGTGGCATTTCTTACTTATTTGTTCATATTTTTAGGCAAAACAAAAAAATTTTTTTTTTTGAGTTCCTTTTAAGCATGTTTAGGGATAAAAGAAACTCATTGATGAAAGGTTTGTTTTCAAAATTAGCATGGCTTACACATTTTAACCCAACCAAGAACTTTCATTCGTGAGCGTTTGAGCCTTATTGAGCTTTAAGTATATATGATCTAGGTGCTCACAATTCGTTTGGTTTTATGTGTGATATTGTCGGTTGTTGTATGCATGTTAGAACTTGCTTTTGCGATACATCTCGGAAACACAATGATCAAGTTTTAGGCGGTTGTTTGATAGAGGCATTTAGGAAGCCTTTCTTTTGGATTCCATTTCCCTTTCCAATTTTCCCGTTTTTTCTTTCCTAGCCCAATTGCCGTTAAATCAAGAAAAGAGCGTATGCCTTTATTGTTGAGGTGGCCATTGTTAGGTTATTGTGGGCAAAGTCCACGTCAAAAAAAAAAAAAAAAAAAATCTAAAGAAAGTGTAGCAAATAAGAAAGTCTCATAGAGACATTTGCTAAATTATTGTCAAGATAAAAGTATCTAATGTTTTGTTCGACTTTCGTTGGAAAAGAAAAGTTTTCCAGTCGAGCCGGTTATCGTGTTTCTAGCCGCTCTCTTTCTTTTCTTTCAGTCTTTTTCCCTCTTTTCCTTCCCCCCCTTTTTCAAGCCCTCTTGATTTTTCGCCTAGTTCTTGATCGAGTGTGTAGATTTGAGGTTCTAGCAAGCTTATGTTCATGCATATTTCAATGTGTTACAATTGAGAGACTTTGTCAACCTAAACACGAGGGTTGAGTGTTCATTTAGTGAGTTTCTGCCATGTTTATTTTGTTCTCAAAAAGTTTAGCATGTTTAGCTTCTATCCCTACTCCATGTTTTAATTGGCTCTTGAAGTTATTTTTGTTTTCCTAGCTGTGTGTTCGGTTAAGTCGGAAATGCCTTAGGATTTTCTTTCTTTGTCAAAAGTTGTCGAGTATTATGCGTTTTCAATTTCAAGTCTATATATATGCTTGTGTAAGAGTTGCTTGAGGACAAGCAAGGGTTAAGTGTAGGAATGTTTGATATCGTCCAATTTGTACATGTTTTATCGGACGATATCTCGTGTTTTGCATAGCTTTTTGGTTGATTTTCGTCCCAAACTCGATCTTATAGGTGTATGTTGTTATTTCAGGTGTTGGTCGAATAAATTGAAGTGAAAGGAGTTGAAACAGAGACAACTCGGCGAGTTCCCGTCCATACTCGGCGAGTTCGCCCACTTCCAGAACCAAACTCATAAGAAGAACTCGGCGAGTTCATCTCATACTCGGCGAGTTCACCTGAAATCTGATTAATTCTGAATATTCCTGATAATTGCCAGATCAAATAGGGTGTCGACAACACATGAACTCGGCGAGTTCATGTACACTACTCGGCGAGTTCACCCAGTTTGAGATCGAATCAGGAGCTGACAACACATGTACTCGGCGAGTTCGTCTCCTGTACTCGGCGAGTT
>JAANYP010005398.1:600000-779305 GCA_020465985.1 Centrapalus pauciflorus | reverse complement strand
CTGTCGTTAGTGATTCATATGTATACTAGTTGGGTATATGTCTTAAGACTAGTGGAAACATTACTGTTCGTATCTGTCATCTCAGCTGAACTATTCCGATTCAAAGCTTGTTTGGTAATTACCAAATTGTTGATAATACATAACAAACATTGAGAACAGCGTTGTGTAGGTATTTAAATTGCTGGTAATTCAACCCCCCCCTATACAGCTTATAACTATATTATTTGGGAACTACTCGGGTACTACAACTGTGGTGTCAGCGCAGTTATAGAGTTGTGTGTCATTCTAGGATCATCTCATTCTCCCAAACGTTTCCCTGGACAGCCGCTGCTTGCAAATTCTTCTCTATGACAATGGCTGTATGGGCAAACCTCCAAAATTAATTCATCAGAAACTTCTCTGGTTCGAGAGGCAGACTGTATGCTACTCTTTAGGAATCTGGATGCTAACACACTGCCAGAGATATTTGAGTGGTGTCCCTCTGTTCCAGACCTGCTACTACCTTAACTCCCAGCGCGCTTTTTGATTTGAAGGAGATTGCTCGATAAATCAGGACCTTTGAGACAGCAAAAGCTCAATGTCTGATGTGAAGACGCAAGAGTAGTGGTGGCTCTGGATGCAATGGCTCTGGATTCAAAGGCCAGAAACAAACTGCATTTCTCTTCCTGGATGCGTGTCAAGCAAGAGTTGAGAAAGTGAAGATCAGCACAGGAGATGGGGTGATGTATACTTTGTGTTACCGTCTATGATGGAACTCCACGAATCACCCACCTGGATCAAAGGATTTTAATCAACAATCTTGTTAGACAGTATGAACTCTTCGTGCTAAACAAAGGAGACTCTCACTGAAACCTCAACACAGGTTTACTTCTCTAGTTCGTGAAGATCCAAAGCTGTTGGGATCACCAAGGACCGTCTTCCCCTGGTGAATTAATTTCTGGACCTTTTACTCTGAAAGAGTGGAACTACTTTTCAACAATCCTAAGGAACTCTGGTACTATCAGAAGTATGGATCCTGGCAATCTGTTATGGATTCCTTATGACTGATGAACAGGGATGTCAAGGCAACAAAAGAGACATGCCTTGGAAATGTCCAAACGAGGTGCAGCTCTTGGTGGTAGATGTCGAGACAGCTCTGAAATCAGGTGAGCTGCTGGGTTCATTCAACATTGCTCAACAGGCTGATGGAAAAGGAGGAAGGTGGTCCGACGAGAGAAGATGCTGCAGAGATCTTAGCTGAAACAAGGATATGGAGCAATATGAATCTCCATGCTATGTCAAAAGAGGATCAACAAGAAAAGGTTTGGAAGCGCAAAGAAACATGCTGCAAAAAATTTTTGGAAGGAGTTCGACGATTGATGCGCAAAAAGAAGGGATTATTGACAAATCCAAGCTAGTGTTCATAATGTGGGAAAATGGTCCATAGTGCTTGAACTGTGTGTCAAAAGTGTTGTTGGTCAGTCATCACTAAAATCCCAAAAGACAACAAGGATGATCGGCCTATAGGGTTTTGTTGGTTAAGTAAGCATTATGGTCCAGGCTAAGCTGGGAAACGGACATTGGCAAAACTCAGTGTCTTCCAATCGCCAAAAAAAAGGGGACTTGGCAGAAGAAGAGACGAACATTGACTGGGAGGAACTCTTGATTCATCAAATCGTGATTTGACGAAGATAATACAAGTGTGATGGCCAACATGATGTCCCATCCACACTGCAGCTCATCGCCCGATATGGCCTTTGCAGCTTGTGATAGCCTTCCGGCAAAGAAGGGGCTTAGGAGTAACTGGGAAATCCACTATGATGTATGTATAAGGATACAATCATTTTATGCGCTTCCAGTTCTGAAGAAAAAGTTAAAATGTTGAATATCTGCTTGTGATCTCACCAGCTTGCGTGTTGCCGCATTGTAGACGCATGCTGCTTTTACTATCTGAAAATCTCTAAGCTTATTAAAGTGATCTTAAAATAAAATCCAGTACAACTGGACAGTTTCCATAAGTTGGACACTGAGCTTGAATGAGTTTAAAAACCATCAACCTATTTTACTGGACGAACGAGAGACACAGATATAAAGCATGCAAAGCTTCAAAGATAGTTGACTCTGGTGCCAATCTGCACAAAAAGTCAGCCCATTTGTGGTAAATGTAACGATTCCCTGCACAAATCCAAGCCTATCTCGGAGGGGTTTCTTCGACCCCAGAAGCTTCCATTGTGAGATCAATAATCTGAAAAGAAGCTTTATCCCCATCTTGGTTTGATACTTCACAAATTACATTCATTCAAATAGTGAATGGTAAACTATCTCAACAAACAGGTTTTGTCAGGCCTCAACATACTGACAGCTTGTGTGTGACCTCAGCCTCAAAAGCTGATGTTGGAGTTTGTTCTCCAAATCAGCCTGCTACGTGCTTGCTAGTTCAAACAAGCGCAAAAGAAAGGAAAAACATGTTCAAACGCAGTGTGGCTGCCTAAAACTCGTTGACAAAACAGGTTCGAGTCCAACGCTTGATGGTATAAAAAACGTCGTTAATCCTTTTGATGCCTAAACACTTTGAAAATAAGTTTCAAACGGTAAGCCGGCTGTTTTCACAAAGGTACGTCTCTGTTGAAAACAAAAACTGCTTGTGTTTCAAATAAGTTTCAAATCCTAGTTGGCTAAACTGGTTTTAATATCAGAACAGGCTTTTCAAAACCAGACACACAGTAGGTGTATGCTGATTATGGCAGCCATTAATATCACAATCAGTAGGGCAACGATATATAAAGCCCTTGATACTCAACGGAATAATTGCGGCAATACGTTTTCCAAACCAGTGGAAGCTCAAAAAGTACAAATTCAAGCTCCCTGTCTTTGAATGTCCTCCCCATAAACGCGGAGGAAAGAAGAGGAGATAGCTCATAAGTTCGTTTGCTGTGGCTAATGAAAACTCTCCACCACCACGTGTTGATTCAACAAAAGAATGCTACATCCTGCTGAACGGGTTGAAAAGATAAGGATATCAACAAATATTAGCCCTGAGAATGTGTTTCTAAGGCTTCTCAAAAAATTACTAGACAATGAGAGGGATTGTGGAAAAACTGTACAAAAATGTGGAAGAAAGAAATGGAAAGGAAACATTGCCAATGCCTGTGAATCTATCACTCACTGTGTTTACAAGACTTAAGGAACAGCTTAGGTAAACCAGCTTAGACACACAGATGCTGGTTTACAGAAGACTTGCATGCATGAAGATCACACTTGCACGTTCACTCTTGGTTTAAGCACTTAGCTTTCTTCACCTTCTTTCTGACCTTAGAAGCTTCCTTTTATACTCACTTAGAGGATCTAGAGAAACATCTTCATTGGACGGAATGAAAAGGAAAAGTCTTGTTGAAAAGACAACATAACCTTTTCTGCACTTTTCTGAAAAGCAGACTTGTCTTCACATGTGCAGAACTTTTGTCTTTTTACTTTGTCTACTGTTGCATTGCCTTTAACTAATTTGGAATGTCAACTTTGCGTCTTTCTTCCTTGTAAAGGCCTATTTTGATATAAGAAAAAGGTCTGTCACCCTTTTTCAAATAACCTTTTGTCTTCATGTTACAGAACAGCTTGGGCAGGCTGAGCATTTCTGTTTTCCACTTTGTCTTCGACTTTGTAAACTGATCTTGTAGTCAAAAACAATACATGATGACTTGGAAACAAATTCCATAAAGTGTTTAGCCTGTTCACAAAGAACAGGTTCTGTTCACAAAGAACAGAACACTTTAAAAATGCCCAAGCTGCTCAACAATGTAGAGCAGCGTAGACAGTTTATGTCCAGCCTGTTCAGCAGACAGAGCAGCTTGGACAAACTGTCTTAGTTGCAACACATGCAACATATAGAACAACTTTAGACTGATATTGCAAATCATTTTCAGGTTTCAATAAGGTATATAACAGGCCTTAAATTCAACCTTCAAATGCATCAACAGGTTTGATTATAAATCTCCCCCTCAGATGTAGAACAGGTTTGACTGAGGCCTTTTTGTGCCTAACAGTTCCTGCCTGCCATGCGCCGGACAGCGCTGATAAGAATCTACGGCAGTGTCGTAGGCTTGGTAATTAGGCATCGTGTAATTAGCATACCACTGATATGGCAAACCGGCTACGGATTCCTCGTGGAGTCGGACTCCCTCCTAATATGCCCAGTTATGGTGCTGGTAATAGGCATTTTGGTATGCCAGGGCTCTCTGCCCGTGCTGAAACTAATCTACCTGACCCGACAAGTGGTCGACACTCTAAAAAAATGGGTCATATGCCCATTCATCTCATCTAATCTCTGGGTCACATCCTTTCAGAACTCACCCTGACCCACTGCTAAGTCCTCTATCCGCCTCATCATGCGGTCAAAATCAACACTGTCATTACTTCAACTGCGCGAGGTAGACGCCCCTTGGTTCGGCTCTTCGTGCTGAACTCTCGCCTCATTGGCGGCCTTCTCCTCTCTCTATCCTCTTGTCCTCAGTGTAGTCCTCGATATACGACTGATGTGTCTCTTTGTCGAATATCTTGAACCCTTCATCAACTTCCTTAAAAATCAAGGTAGGGAACATGGCGGCCGTAATGAACGTCGCCGAGGGGGAAACCAGGGAATCGGGTGAAAGTGAACCCGTCCTCTCGAGGAACTTAGAGATCAACCAAGCATGAGGGATGATCGTCCTCTCTCTCGTATCGTACATAGCCCAAATATCATTCATGACTGTCCATGCGAAGGACAGTCTGGCTTACCCTTAAGAAAGGCGTGTAGAACCGTGATATCCCTATGTCTGACCTTAGATAGGTCACTATAACGAGGCAAGATGTTGTACACAATAATCTTGAGAAGCACCTTACACCTCGGAGTCAAAGCCCTGCGGCTATAGGAGGACGAGGACTCAGATTCCAAAATGGATGGAATAAAAACTCTATTCACCTGCTCTGTCCACTCCCCTGACCAAGTCATATCAGTAAAGGCCAACTGGGCCTCATTCTTATACTCATACCCCGCTGGTTAGACCTTTCGTGGCCTACCCCCGTATCTAAATTAAATAATTGGCGAAGGATTTGCGCATCCATCGCCACGTCCCTACCGTGGACGGTTCCTATCAATCTAAAGTCGTTCGGTGAACGACCCATCTCCTTTCGAAGGGTAGACATCGACTCAACCACATCGATCTGATAAATCTCGGGGCCGCCCAACTGAAGCACACTTTCCCAACCCAAATAGTCAAAAAGGTACGAGATCCCATAATCCTCAAATTCACTTCTCTTAACCCTCTTTTCATCTAAACACTTTATTCGAATATTTTTATACAAAAATAAATGTGTTCTAATGTGTTCAGGGTGTTGTGATAATAAGAGGTTTGGAGACAAATCTATCGGTACGTTAACATTTTGCGTTCGTTGTCTCGTTCTCCTCGACATCTATAATTTGTGCCAACCGACCACAATATGTATGAGATAAATCAAGTAATGTAACCTATAATTGCATTTTGCACAATTACGCTCAATTTAAAGATGCATATATATATATATATATATATATATATATATATATATATATATATATATATATATATATATATATATATATATATATATATATGGACACACACACACACACACACACTCTCTATTACGCTCTAATTTTGCATCCCATATATATAGTCTATAATTTGCCATTATTTAAAACATTAAACTTATATCATATATCAATACAATCCATTTAGCACATAAACTTAATTTTTAGCTAATCACCCAAGTTTTATAATTTTAACATTATATGCACATTTTGGCAACCAACTTTATAAATCCAAATTAATTTCTAGAAATTAACCATGACAAATTAGCTAAAACAGCAAGTAAACACATATCTCATAAAACATATGTTGGAACAATATTAAATTGATGAAATAAATAAGCTTAGGGTAGTTTGTTTAAATATAGCATAATTGTATTTTGTTATAAATAGAAATCTAACTTTTGTAAATGTCAACTGATTTGACATCATTAATTTTGCACGGAAAGCTTTGTTGATATTTCAACTCTATAAATCATTCTTGGTAATAGTATTCATTCGGTTAGTTTTGATTCTTGTTCTTAATCATGTTATTAGGATTGTTTGATTGAATTAACAAGAATGACAATTGGTATCAGAGCTCAGAAATGATTTCTTGATTGAATTTTTTTGAAAAATATCACTATTTCATCGCTTTTTTCAGAAAATTGAAAAATCTTGAAGGGTTTTTGATTCAGTGGATTATTGTTTTTGATATTTGGATCGAAGGAATAGGTTTGAAAAATGATCATATTGATCATAATATCAATCTGTGATTCAAATCACTCAAAAAGATACATCGATTTTTCTGAAATTTTAAAAAACCTATTGTTCTTCACTGTTCTTGTGAAAAACAAGGGCTTTAATATGATTTTAACCAAAGTGTTTTCAGAAAAATTGTATGTAACTAAAAACCTTACCTTCGATTTAAATTTGGAATCAATTGAAGCATTTTCACTGAAAAGATTAAATTCTGGACTTGGAGTTTCACAAAACACATAAAACTCGAATATTACATTGTTCATGATTCAATCGAGTTGAAAAATGTTATATTCGAGTTGAATGATAAGTTCAATCGAATTGAATTAACACTTCAATCGAGTTGTCTTGAAAGATCAATAGAGTTGAACTGAAGTTATATTCGAGTTGAATCATAGATTCAATCGAGTTGAACTGAAGAACTAATCGAGTTTAATAGAAGTATCATTCGAGTTGACCTCTATTCAATTCGAGTTGGAAGCAAGTTGTATTCGAGTTTTATAAAACAATTTAACTAGATTTCAATTTGAATCAAGTGTTAAACAAGATCAATTTGAGTTTAATCAATCATCAGTCAATTTCATTCGAGTTTACTCTCATTTGATTCGAGTTCACAGAAGCTTCATTCGAGTTTCACAGAAGCTTCATTTGAGTTGCATTATTAATTTGATTGATTGATTTTTTCTAGATTCAAGTTTCCATTTTTACAATTCGAGTTGATTCCATTCAGTGTTCGAGTTTTCACGTTCATTGATCGAGTTTCATTCTATACGCATTCGAGTTTGATCAACTTACATTCATGTTTGATCAATTTCTCAATTTCAATCAAATTTTCATTTAAAAGATCTTGGAAGATTCATGTTATTCAGTCAAAATGTCTAAAGACGCATTAGCCATGGGGTCGGAAACAAAACCTCCAATTCTGTACAGAGGTAAGTACGTACAATGGAGGGAGAGATTTCTTGAGTTTATTATTTTCCATGACCTGTCTGATGAGATGCTGAAGTAACTCAATGACGAACCAGCTGCTTTTCTTGAGACGATACCTGCTGTACCCACCGGCAACCCTCCTATACCAGACAGAACCGTTGAGGTCACAAACCTAACTGAAGCACAAAAGCGTAGAAAACTGGGGGACAAGACAGCTAGAGAACTGTTGCTGATATCTATACCAAATGATATATATACCCGTCTGACTAATACCAAAACAGCCAAATCCATCTGGGATGAGGTTTGTAAGTTGATGAGGGGTTCAGACAGAGCAGCAACAAATAGAGCCCGAAACAGTTTAATGACGTTTGAGAACTTCATAGCAAGAGAAGGGGAACTGCTGGAGAGTACATATCTAAGGTTTGTCAGTCTGGTCAGTGAAATGAAGAGGAATGGTGTCACAAAGTCAAGTTTAGACATCAATGTCAAATTCCTGAACGTACTAAATCCGGAGTGGGAAAAGTACGCAATGATAATTCAGCAAACCAAAGATATTGAAGACATGGACTTTCACATGGTATTTGAAAACCTTAACAACTATCAGGAAGTTGTTTTTAGGAAGATGTCCGGAAAGAAGAAGGCTGAAAAAGAAACTGTTGATCCTTTAGCTTTGTTGGCAGACAGGAAGTACCAATACAAGCTAAAGAAGGAGAAACGAGTAGTAGTGAGCAGAAGTTCATCAGAGTCAGACTCATCGGATTCCTCAACTGATTCTGAAATTGAAGAAATGAAGAAACAAATGGACTTACTGACGAAGGCATTTCAGAAGAAGTTTAACGGAAACCAACCAACAACAAGATGAGATACAAAACAGGCTCAAGGAAGTTTGAAAAGAAGGACGAATATGATAAATCAGCAGAGAGCAGTGGCAAGAAAGCAGACAAATATGAAAAATCTGAAAAAGCAAGCCAAGAAGGATTATGAGCAAAAGTGCTACAACTGTGGGAAGCCAGGTAATTATGCTAGAGAATGTAGATTGACTGTAGTTAAAAATTTAGAATACTACACTCGTAAGGCACTACTAGCAAAGGAAAAGGAGGCTGGCAAAGCTTTAATGGCCGAAGATGATCACTGGCTCCAATTATATGAAGACGAAGATATTTTAGATGAAGATGCACATATCTGTCTAAAGTCTGAAGTTTTTAATGATTCAGAACTTAGAGAGTCTGCGATGATAGCAGAAGATGAAGTTTGGGTGGGTTTGACGGATGAGGAGAATGAAGAGAAAGAAGAGTCTGATGATGATAAGGAACTGACTAAAGAGTTAGCACTGATGGCTACAGGAGATGCTGAATGCAGCAAGGATAAAGATAACGATGACTCAGATTTAGATACATCAGAGAGTTCAGAGACACCTGAGGTACTAGAGCAAAAACTGACGCAAATGGCTTACATGTTAAAGAAATTTGAAAAATCTTTAAAAGCTGAAAAGAAAAATGTCCATCCCTTGGAAAACAATTTAAGTCAAGAACATGCGTTAGTGTTAGATTTTTCCAAGGATAATGCATTAGCGTTACGAGCTGTATCAGATCTACAAGATAAAGCAAATGATCTTCAAAGTCAAATTCATAAATTGAATAGCAATATATATGTCCTAACAGAAAAACTGAATTTAGCTGAATTAGAGGCATCAAGTTATTCTGTGAAATATCATGCCATATTTGATGAAACAACAAAACTTTACGAGAAAATTAAATCATTGGAAGATGAGTTTATAAAATGAGGTCAAACAGATCAAACGATATATTTAAATCAACCTAAAGATACCGAATTCTATAATTCTAAATCACGTTTAGGTTGGACTAATCCTAAATATCTGACAAAAGCAATTTCAAATTCACCTACTTTATATGATGTCAGATACATGAATTTAGGATTACAAATTATTTTTATGAAAGCTTCGGACAATATAGAATCAAGTGAAGATTCAAAAAGGTTGAGATCTGATAAAATGTAGAATACTGTCGATTATAACAGATTAAACGAATCTTATCAAAATTCTTGCATTTATGAGGAGTATATTCAGACTTATTCTGATAAGGATTTATCTTAAAATACTACTCATTCTCAAAAGCCATATTTACCAAATTCAATTCTTGAGAAGATAAACTCTGATCTTAAATTGAAAATCAAAACTTTTGAGTCTGAAAATTAAAATCTTAAGGCTGAAATTTGGAATTAAAGCTACAAAATCAGCATGAAGACAAATCTCAACCAGATAAAAAACATTCAACTCAACTTGATTCTATTAACTCTGAACAAGATTTTGATCTGTATATGAACTCGGATTTCAACTCATTGGAAGAAATGTTTGTCAAAATAGATGAATTTGTTAAACCATTACATGACAAACAAATTGAAAAACCTAAAGAACCTGTTAGTATTATGAAAAGAATATCTACAGATTCTAAGGATACATAAGAAAAATCACCAGTTTTACAACTAAAAAAGGAGAAAACAAAAGTTCATTTTGTGACTCCTACATATGAAAAAGGTGAATCATCTTCCTCAAAGGATTCTACTGCATAGAAGGTCCATACTTCCAAAGGTAAGAGAATTTTACAGGATAAACATATTTCCAAAACGACTAATTCTCGTGTTTCTATTATGTCAAATAATTATCTGAAAAGTTCTCGGAAGAAAGAATGGCGCAAGAAGCAATGAGAAATGAAAAACAAGAGTTTAAGACAAGAGTGGAGATTCAAAGAAAGTCTTGTTGCTGATAGGATTAGTCAATTTGATGATTCTGTCTGTAATAAATTTACTGATAAACGATGTAATAAATACACTCGAACTGATTTACTTGCTTTAAATTCTGCTCGTTGTCATCTAATGCATGCTAAATCTGATAAATTCATTTGGTTACCAAAAGATAAGGTTCCCTCTTTAAACAGGAAAAGGTTCCAAAGAAACATATTTTAAAATCAGTTCCACACAGAACTGTACAAAAATGGATACCTAAACATACTGTTAAAAAGTGGGTTTCTAAATTAAAGGCATTATTTGATGAAAATAATAATAACAAACCACATGATTTACCGGAATCCAAAGTACCCAACTATAAGTGGGTACCTCACGTCTTCTTACGTCTTATAGGTAAATCATGTGTGGTACCTTGACTCCGGCTGCTCAAAGCATATGACCGGACAGAGAGAAACTCTCACAAACTTTGTTGATAAGTTCTGTGGGACGGTTCGTTTCAGAAATGATCAGTCTGTCTGATCAAAGGATATGGGAGTCTTAAGTACGACAAGATCACGATACAGAAAGTCTTCTACGTTGACGGTCTAGGTCACAATCTGTTCAGCATTGGACAACTATGCGACAAAGGATTAGAAGTCAATTTTAAAGCGAATCAGTGCAGCATTAGATCTGGAGAAGGGAAGGAGATACTTGCTGGAAATAGAAAAACAAATCTGTACTCAATAGACCTAGCCTCAATAAATCTGAAGAAAGATGTTTGCTTATTATCCAAAGCAACATCTAAAGTATCTTGGCTATGACATCGCCGTCTTTCACACTTGAATTTCAAAGAGTTAACCAACCTTGCAAAAGGTGGGTTAGTCAAAGGGCTTCCAACTCTCAGATTTCAAAAAAGAGCAGTTGTGTGCAGCCTGTGAAAAAGGAAAGATGGTTAGAGCGTCTCACAAGTCAAAAGTTGAACACTCTTCAACGAGGGCATTGGAACTTCTTAATTTGGACTTGTGTGGGCCAATGCGAGTATAGAGCATAAACAAAAAGAGATATGTGTTGGTCATAGTTGATGACTATTCCAGATACACATGGGTATTCTTCCTGCATTCCAAGTCTGATGCTACCAAGATCATAATCCACTTCATTCGAAGAATTCAAGTCAAGTTACAACTTTCAGTTGAAACCATTAGATCAGATAATGAGACAGAATTCAAGAACAAATCACTCGAGATGTTTCTAAATTCTGTGGGAATAACTCATCAATTCTTAGCAGCTCGCACTCCACAACAAAACGGTGTAGTTGAATGAAGAAATCGCACCCTTGTGGAATCTGCAAGAACGATGCTGGCATATTCAAACATTCCGTTATTCCTTTGGGCTGAAGCTGTAGCAACGACTTGTTTTACGCAGAACAGATCTATAATCAACAATAAATTTGGAAAGACTCCGTATGAATTAATAAATAAACGAGTCTCTAATGTCAATTATTTTCATGTCTTTGGATGCAGGTGTTTAATATTAAACGACAAAGACAATTTGGGAAAGTTTAGTCAAAAAGCGGATAAAGACATCTTCATTGGCTATTCAAAAAAGTCTGTAGCTTTCCGAGTCTACAATAGAAGGACAAAGACTATTAATGAAAGTGTCAATGTCAAATTCGATGAAGGCTTTGTGATGGCTTCTGAACATACCAGTTCAGGACCCGATCTTAACCAGCCGACTTCTATGAAGTCATCTGAACAGAGTGTAGAAAATAATGATTTAAATAAACTGTTTGAGAATTTTAATGAAGACTACTTTGAACAGACCAAACCTAATGTTTCAAATTTGGTGTCTGACAGGATTACTGATGATCCAGTCGTAGTCTTAGATTATTCTCACCAACCAATTTCGGAAGAAACTGGAGAGGTTTCAACGAAAGACGTACACTTACTTGTTGATAGTGTACAACCTATTCAACCTCCAGTATCTTTTGGAACCCCCTTGCCTTCTGAAAATTCAGAAACCTCGATCTCAGTTGATATACCATCAACCTTAGAAGCAAATCCCCGAATTCCCTATCTGGATTTAAACCACAATCAAGACCAACTTCAACCTTACCCACATACCTTTAAATGGACAAGGAATTACCCAACTGAAAACATAATAGGTGATCCTTCAGCTTCAGTTAAAACCAGAAGAGCAACCATGAACGAATGCTTATTCTCAAATTTTCTTAGTAAAATTGAGCCAAAGAATGTGAAAGAAGCTCTACTGGATGCTGACTGGATAGTGGCTATGCAAGAAGAGTTGAATCAATTTGAAAGGTTGAAGGTCTGGAAATTGGTGGAGCGACCAAAAGACAAATCCATTATCGGCACGAAGTGGATATTCAAGAATAAGAAGGATGAACACGGTGTCATCATTCGAAACAAGGCTCGCCTCGTTGCCAAAGGATATAGCCAGCAAGAGGGAATTGATTACGATGAAACATTCTCCCCAGTTGCTAGGATAGAAGCTATTAGGATGTTTTTAGCTTTTGCGGCTCATAAAAACTTTACCGTTTATCAAATGGATGTAAAAACTGCGTTTTTAAATGGGGAACTAACAGACGAAGTGTATACATATCAGCCTGAAGGGTTTACTGATCCTTCGAAGCCTGACCATGTATATATTTTGAATAAATCCCTGTATGGCCTTAAACAAGCACCTAGTTTTTGGTATGATGCACTTTCAAACTATCTTTTGAAGTGTGGATTTAACAAAGGTGCAGTGGATACAACCCTGTTTATAAAATGTCAGGGTCCAGATTTCATAGTTATTCAAATATATGTAGATGATATAATATTTGGGTCTACTAATCCAGAATTTTGCAAGAAATTTGCTTTCTTAATGTCCCAAAAATTTGAAATGAGCATGATGGGAGAAATAAATTTTTTCTTGGGTTTACAAGTAAAACAACTAACTGATGGTATTTTCATCAATCATTCCAAATATATTCTATCCATGTTAAAGAAATTTAACATGGTAAATAGTACTCCTATGAAAACTGCCATGGCTCCGGATTCCAAATCAAAACTCGATGAGGACATTTCAGGGAAACCTGTAGATGTAACCCATTATCGAGGCATAATTGGGTCATTAATGTATTTAACTGCAAGTAGACCTGATATTATGTTTGCTACATGTGTTTGTGCTAGATATCAGGCACAACCGAAAGAATCACATTTGGCTGCTGCCAAAAGAATTTTAAGATATCTAAAGGGAACACCAAACTTAGGTTTTGTGGTATGCCAGGGAATCCTCATTTTCATTAACTGTCTTCTCTGATGCTGATCACGCAGGTGACAAAATGGATAGGAAAAGCACATCAGGAGCAGTACAATTCCTAGGTGACAAACCTGTCTGCTGGTCATCCAAGAAACAACATTGTGTTTCACTGTCAACAACCGAAGCTGAATACGTTGTCGTATCGTCGTGTTGTTCCTAAGTGTTGTGGACGAAGAGCCAACTCAGAGACTACGGGTTTACACCGCAAAAGATTTCAATTTATTGTGATTCTCAAAGTGCAATAGCCATCGCTTCCAATCCGGTGCAACATTCTAAAAGCAAACACATTGACATCCAGTATCATTTTATAAAAGATCATGTAGTAACTGGTTATATAGAATTATATTTTGTACCTACTGAATATCAATTAGCTGACTTGTTTACCAAAGCCTTAGATGAAAAACGTTTTAATTTTTTGGTATACAAGTTGGATATGTTGAATCGTTAGTTTTAAACACTCAGTCGTTACAAATTATAATTTTAAATTTACATTTTTTATATTGATTGATATTGATATTAATTTCATGTGCTTTTAAAAGTTTAACTTTTTTAGATATTAACAATCTCGGATTGTCATGTGCAGGGGGAGCAGAAAGATATATTCATCTGATTCTTAAAAATCTGATAAATTTTTTATCTGATTTTTTGTAAGGGGAGCTGTCATTTAAAGAGATATTAATCTGAGGGGGAGCTAAACTGCAAAAATCAAGGGGGAGCAACTTCTGTTTTGTTATCTTTTTTTTTTGTGTGGGTTATTTTTTAAGTACAAATTTTTGGCTATTGTTTGTTATATTATTTTTAGTTGTGTTCAAATTTATTTTTAGTTCATTAATGTTTTTTTAGTATTTAATTTTTTGTTTTTGTTTGTGGGTGTGAATTTTTTTAGTAAATGGGTTTAAAATGAAAAAGAGAAAATGGGCTTTAAAATATTTAAAGTGGGCCGGTTGTTTAAAAATTTCAAATTTCAAAATTTGACTATAAATTTGAAATTTGAAATTCAAAAATACTTTTTCCAAACCGTCTACTGTTCACCTTCTTCTCCAAATCTCCCAATTCTCAAGCTTTCTTAAAAATGAAGAAACCTCAAGTTTTCAACTTCAGAATTTAAATTGTAAGTGTTTTTACTGTTTTTGCTTTGAATTGTTTATTTTTCAGCATTTATTTTTGATTTTTCTGTTCTGTATGTGTTCGTGAAATGCTAAATACATGTTCATGGGTTTTGTTGATTTTTTGGTTTTAGTCTGAAATTAATTGTGTGTTTGTACACGGATTTATATCATGAACTTGAATATCAAATTTCAAGTCACTCAGTTTCAAACACACAAACACGAATTTGAAATTTTCAGTGTAAAAGTTTTTCGAGTTCATAAATCTGAAAATTGGATTTGTTTGGTATGAAAGTGTTGTTTCTGGACAATGTTCAGAAAACAACAGTTGTTCAAAATCAGTTTTCGAGTAGGATTCAACTTTTGGATAGGCAAAATAGTGCTTGAATTGAAATGTTCAATTTATAAGTGTTTTTGGACTTAGAAACATTTTTCAGCATTTTTCTCGATTAACACGACTTGAGAATGTTTGAGGCTTTAATCGAGTTGACTGAAGGTCTACTCGAGAAACTTTTAGTTTCAATCGAGTTGGATACTTCTTGATTCGAGAAAATGTTTGGTGTTGTTCGAGTTGGTTCATTTTCAGGATTTAGAAAAATTTTCAAATAACCCTCAATAACAAGTTTCATTCGAGTCTTTCCATGTTTAATTCAAGTTGGGATCCTAATTAGTTCGAGGAACTTTTATTGTTGTTCGAGTTGAGCAATGTGTAGGACTTAGAAAATTTTTCTATCAAGTCTCGATAATCAGTTTCAATCGAGAAACCAACACCATTCGAGTTGTCTTATATGTCTTTCGAGAAAACAACAACCTCATTCGAGTTGGTCCATACCTTCATTCGAGTTCCATACTTATGCGATTCGAGTTGGGTCATGAGTCATTCGAGAAACATTCTATTTCATTCGATGCTAATATTTCCAAAATTTTTCTAAGTGTTGAGGAATTTTAATTTTTTAAGAAAAATTTCACATTTTTCGAGAAATTTTTAAAATCTGTGTTTTTCTAACATTGGATTCTTAACGATTGACTTAGGAATCCTAACAATAATATTATAATATTATTGTCTGGAATCCCGATGCTTTAAACAGGGAAACACATATTTTTCCAATTTCTAGCAAAATGTTATATTTTTCTATTTGCAGGATTTCATTTGATTATCTACTGTGTCTAACATTTTATTATTTTTCACACGTTTCAAATGGCATCCCCAGCTCAATCCCAACCTTCAAACTCATCTGATTCCCATTCATCTTCAAATCATACATTGGTTTCCAAACTAGTGAAATCTGCTTCTGTCACCCGACCTTCACCTTCCACACTCATCCCAGACAATCAGTTAGTCAAACCTAGAGATTGCCTACCCTTTCGTGATAACAACCATCGTCTTGATCACAAGATAATCAAAGTCAGCCACCCAATAATAGTAGACATTCTTAAAGGTCATCCTTTAGGTTATCTACTTTAATACAAACCCTCAATTCCCCAAGTGTACCTACAACAATTTTGGCATACAATCAAGTTTGTCCCAGCTGATGGTAACCATCACTTCAAGGTTACCATTGATCAGTTTAAGGCGAAGATTACACTATCAAGACTTAGAAATAATCTGTTTCTACCACGTCGCGTCGATTGTGAACTTTCCAGAGCTAGCAGATTTCGAGGATTTTGTATCAGATGAAGAACTGGTACATGATTTGATTTGCTTAGGATACTCTAAACCACTACCAAAAAGCTCTAAGTTCCATAGAAATAGACTTAATGGAGAATGGTACACGCTATTTGGAATTGTAAATCGATGCATGGCGTCCATGTAACATCCGACGCTAAACCAGGTTAGCAACAATGACCTAATCTGTATTTAATAGCCAATTATAATCTAATCAGTGGTCATTAGAAATTAATCAAAGTGATTAACAATACTCATTAGAAAATTCAACTCAATTAGAATCAAATTCATCGGTGCGATGAATCGGGAAATCAATTAATCCGATCGGTTTACGATATGAGGGATTAATTCAACTAAGTACATAATTAAATTATGATTAGTAACACTAATCAAACACTAATACAATTACTTAACATTAATTATGCAAGACTAAAACAATTAATTAAAACAATGCATCCATAAGTATTTATGAAATTAAAAGAAAAGGGAAATACAAGAATACATTTCTAAATATTTTTATACAAAAAAAATGAAAATACATGTATAATAAACACAAGAGGCCGGCCCTATAGGCCATGTGTGTATTAGAGTTTGACTTCTATTTTTTTAATATTACTTTAAACACAATCATTTTGTTTAAAAGTGCACTCTACCTTTTTCATCCATGCCTTTCATCATTTGAAAGACCAAAATTTCTCTATAAATAGAGAGGCATTTCATTCATTTTAAACACACCAAAAACCCTTCTAACTCTCTCTAAAATCCGGCCCTATACACACACATATCACAAATCTTTTCATTCAAGTGTTCTTCAAGAAATTCAAGTGTTCTTGGTGCATATCTTGCAAGGATTTCAACTTCTACTCAAAATCATATTCTAAATACTTCAAAGTAAGTAAATACTAACTTATTTCATCCTATATTTATGTTTATATAAGTCTTGCATAATATATATAATCACCAACAACAAGCTTCATAAAAACTCAAGTTTATAAGTTTCTAGTTTTTATTTTGAAGTTGTTTCTTTAAATGTGTTTATGAATATATGAACACATTATAAAAATGTTAATATTATGAAAACATGTGATATATATGTGTTTAATAACTTTTATACAAGTAGTCTTTGAATAAACAACAAGAATCATAAGTTATTTCAAGTTTATAAACTGCGGATTTTCGGCAGAAAATTTATATCGACTTTGAAAATTCATAACTAATTCATAACTTATAGAAATGAGTTGATTCTTATCTAAAAAGTTAGATCTATGTCTTAACTATAGATCTGGAAGTTTTCATAATTTATTTTGGAGTTTAAGACCTCCAGAAATTATTTGGGAAACCGAAAGTTTGACAGCTCAACAATGGCCAACATAGGGTTTTTAACGAGCTTTTTCACCAACCTAAACATCTCGAAAAATGGCCGTTCTTGATTCTAAAAATCCTTCGTATATAGTAGTTTAATGTCCTAGAAAACTAAAGCCTAAAACGTTTTGGAGCTTGGTCAAAAACAGCCTCAAAGTAGGCCGAAAAACCTCCGAAAAAGCTGGAAAATTATATATATATATATATATATATATATATATATATATATATATATATATATATATATATATATATATATATATATATATATATATATATATATAAACTTGACGTTTTAAGCGGGTTTTATTTATAAATTTGTAATGTTGGGTGATTTAAGACATAAAAATCTATAAGTATATATATTATCATATATTAGAGATATTAAGTCACTATTATCATTTAGGACTCAATTAATCTCGCTCGGTGCATCATCCATCCATTTACGCTAAAAAGCATTTTTTGCTCGTTTTTGCCATCACACGCTCGGTGAGTTCTCATAGCCCTATTTTCACAATGTTACGTTTTGGGGTTGAAATACATGCTTCATTTTCATATGGATATGAAAACATCTTCATTTCTATTATGTATTACACATGTGGTTCCTCAACCCTTATATCATGAACCGTTAATTGCATTTATTTGTAAGCGCGAATATATTGTGGATAGATTTATTGGGAGTCATGCCCCCCATTCGGGTTAGTTCGGGTCGGCTAACAGCGAGTGCATATATATTCAACACACGGTATTACGTATGGGAATACTGCACAGTGCAAATTCATTTTAATTAAGCTTCGGTTGCATGATGGTTTATATGTAATGCATAACATGGAATTTATGATTTTATAAATTCAAATTCTACTATTGTTGTCCATACAAGTCAGATTTACGTGTAAACCTATGAGCTCACGAACAATTTTTGTTAACGTATTTTAGCGTGTATTTTCAGGAAATTAAGGCAAGTATGCCTCCGGACGTATTTTACTTTCAAGCTTCCGCATCCATGGAGTCGCATGCATGTTCTAAATTAACGGAGATTTAGCTGCATTATTTTGGAAATTTTAATTATGTAATTAAATCTCTGTATTTGTGCGAACTTCATTTCTCATATCAAATTATGAAAAACATTGCTGTATTTTAAAGTTTTAACGATTTATTTTAAAAACGTCCATATAGTGGTCGTTCGTTATGATTATGGTTATGCTTCCGCGACGTCGCGCTTCGTTGCCAACCGGGGTAATGAGGTGTGACAGATTGGTATCAAAGCCATAGTTATAGTGAACTAGGTTGCATTAGTACCCTACACTATAACTGCACTTAAGTTTTACTGATTTTAAAAATATTTTGTAACTAACTAAAAGACTATGAATGGACGTTGATAGCAGAAAACATGTCAAACAACACCATCATCATCTTGTCCGATTCAGAGGATAAGTACACCCCCATGAGCCCCGAAGTCACTGAGGTTTTCACTGAAGGAGAACCGTCTGAAGAAGAAGACCCCTCCGAAGAACCAATGGAGGAGTCAGATGAGGAACCTATTGTAGAAGATGACGACGGAGAGGAACCACCGCCCCCAGTAGTCCCCGCCCGCACTCCATACCACCCGGCGGAGCCATCATTCAAGCCATACCGCCCTTACCCAAACGGACCAAAGATGTTGTATACACCCTGAAAAAGGGTAATCACACCGAGACGGGAGTCTATTCCCATCTCGACTCCCCAACCAAATCCCCACCACAGCACCGACGGGTAGACGCCCGAAGATGGGGCTGGATGCCTGAAGCTCTCCGTGAGTGGAGGCAAGAGGAAGGAATCCCTTCCCAGTTCGAGGTCGGAGGACCGTCCTCCGCACCGATCCCACCACTCACCCAGGAGACGGCTGACCAGACCGTACCCCTGCTAGTAGCAAGGTCTTACCGTCATGACCTCCAAATCCGGTCACTTAACCGGGTATTGGAGAATTGACTGCTCGTCTGGAGCGGGAGGAGATTCAGAACTCCAATTTATACTGGGTTAACTAGCATGCCCTCACCATCCAACAGGATGGCCTGAATGAACTTCGGCAGCAACTAGCCGAAAGCAAAGCTCGGATCGAGGAGCTTACTCAGCGCCTCAACGCGATGGAGAAGGGAGAGACCCCTGATCACTCCCACACTTAGTACCCTTTATCTATCCTTGTAATATTAGGAAAAATATTATGTAATAGAGTAGCACAAAAATTTTCGGGTAATAACCCGCCCATTGTAAGAAAGTTATGAATGATTAATGAATATTGCAAGTAATATTTGAAATTGTGTTTGATGATCATAGTGTTGTGCCTTAAGAAAAATTTAAATCTTTAAGATTCAACTTCTTACACTATGCTCTTTTCTTTAAACTTTAAGATAATGCCTCCAAGACGAGCTATGAACGCTGCAGAAATTGAGGAACTAGTCGCACAAAGAGTGGCTGCTGCTATAGCCACTTATGAGACAAACTGGAATAGTTATGCTAATGGAGATGGTGGTGCTAGCCGCACCTCGGGAGGGACTGAAACCCACCCAAAGGGTTGTGGAATTAAGGGGTTTTTGAGTTGCAAGCCCCGATACTTCAATGGAACTGAAGGAGCCGTCGGATTAGTACGATGGTTCGAAAAGTTGGAGTCTGTCTTCCGTGTTAGCGGATGCATTGAAGGAGACAAGGTGAAGTTCGCCACCCACACTCTGCATGACAGCGCCATGACATGGTGGAACTCGTACACCCAGTCTGTAGGGATTGATGCAGCTTACCAACTCGCCTGTACCGAGTTAAAGCAGATGATGACCGACGAGTATTGCCCAAGAAATGAGCTATAGAAGATGGAGTCAGAGTTTTGGAATCTGGCTAGGAAGGGAACGGATGTAGCTGGGTACACCAACCGATTCCACGAACTGAGCATTCTGTGCCCTCAGATGGTGACCCCTGAATACAAGAAAATCGAGCGTTACATTTGGGGACTCGCTCCCCAAATCCAAGGCAATGTCACTGCTTCCAACCCAACTACCATTCCATATGCCATCAAAATGGCCAACAACCTTATGGATCAAGTGTCCCAGAGAAACGAAGCCAAGGCCGGGGAAAACAAGAGGAAATGGGAGGACAAGTCTGGGAAGAATACGGGCTCGGAATCCAAGAAGCCCGAGACCATCAAGGCTTATGTAGCAGGAGCTGAGTCAAGGAAGGGCTACACAGGTACAAAGCCTTTCTGCACCCAATGCACCTTTCATCACAACAAGGGTCCCTGCCCAGCCCCTTGTGGAAAATGCAAACGTATTGGTCATTTGGCCAAGGATTGTAAATTTGGAACCCCGGGTATCAATGACGACAATCAGAGAGGCTGCTATGAATGTGGAGCTATCGGGCACTTCAGGAGTGAGTGCCCGAAGTTGAGAAATGGTGGAGGAGCTCAGGAAGAGCAGGATCCCCATGTGGTATCAGGTACGTTTCTGTTAAATGACATTTACGCTTACATACTCTTTGATACTGGGGCTGATAGGAGCTTTATATCTGATAAGTTTAGTAAGCAATTGAATGCCACTCCTTTTCCCTTAGACAACTCTTATACTATAGAACTGGATGACGGCAAAATAATAGAGGCAAGTAGTATTATTAAGGAATGCACACTGAAGCTGGCAGATCATCCCTTTAAGATAGCCTTGATGCCTATAGAACTCGGAAGTTTTGATGTAGTAATTGGTATGGATTGGTTGTCACACAATCATGCCGAGATTTTGTGCGGTAAGAAAGTAGTGCAGATACCACTCCACAAGAAGAAGGTCCTAAAAGTCCAAGGGGAAAGAAAGAACCGTCAGCTGAATGTCATATCCGGCCTACGAACATTAAAGTGCCTTGGGAAAGGTTGCCATGCAGTATTAGTAAAAATTGCAGAAAAAGAGTCGGAGGAGAAACGACTCGAGGATATTCCAGTGGTTTGTAACTATCCGAAGGTCTTCTCGGAAGATTTGCCTGGACTTCCGCCAGCAAGGCAAGTGGAGTTCCAAATCAATTTGGTGCCGGGAGCTGCACCGGTCGCAAGAGCCCCATATAGACTCGCTCCTTCTGAAATGCAAGAGCTATCCAATCAACTACAAGATTTGATGGATAAAGGATTCATTCGACCAAGTTCATCACCTTGGGGAGCTCCGGTCTTATTTGTGAAAAAGAAAGACGGATCCTTCAGAATGTGCATAGACAAATTAACGGTAAAGAACCGCTACCCCCTTCCCAGAATTGACGACCTGTTTGACCAACTACAAGGATCTAGCTTCTACTCTAAGATTGATCTGCGATCCGGTTATCATCAAGTAAAGGTTCGAGAAGAAGACATTCCCAAGACAGCAATCAGAACTCGTTATGGACATTATGAATTCCAGGTGATGCCATTCGGTTTGACCAACACACTAGCCGTATTCATGGACCTCATGAATCGAGTGTGTAAACCATATCTGGATAAATTTGTAATAGTGTTCATATACGATATCCTCATCTATTCCAGAAATAAGGAGGAGCACCAACAACATCTCAAGCTGCTCTTGGAGTTGTTAGAGAAGGAGCAGTTATATGCCAAATTTTCAAATGTGAATTTTGGTTGCGAGAAGTTAAATTCCTTGGACATGTGATCAACAGCCAGGGAATCCAAGTTGATCCATCAAAAATCGAGGCCATAAAGAACTTGGCGACTCCTAGAACTCCCACGAAAATCCGCCAATTTCTAGGACTTGCCGGTTATTAGAGGCGATTTATTGAAAACTTCTCGAAGACAGCAAGTTCCCTAACAGAGTTGACTCGGAAAGATGTAAAATATATCTGGGGTGAACACCAGGAAAAGGCATTTCAACAGTTAAAGCAAAGATTGTGTAGTGCACCAATTCTGTCCTTACCTGAAGGGACAGAAAATTTTGTGGTCTACTGTGATGCCTCACACAATGGATTAGGTTGTGTGCTCATGCAAAGGGATAAAGTCATTGCTTACGCATAACGACAGCTCAAAAATCCACGAGGTGAACTATACGACTCATGACTTGGAGCTTGGAGCAGTGGTGTTTGCTCTCAAAATATGGAGGTCTGTACGGAACTAAGTGTACGGTGTTCACAGACCATAAAAGCCTTCAGCATATTCTGAATCAGAAAGAGTAAGATATGATGCAACGTCGTTGGGTTGAGCTGCTTAGCGATTATGACTGCGAGATTCGTTATCATCCGGGGAAGGCGAATGTTGTAGCTGATGCCCTGAGCCGAAAGGAACGAGTTAAACCATTGAGAGTCTGAGCTTTGGTCATGACTATACAGTCAAACCTAAACTCTCAAGTCCGCGAGGCACAAGAAGAAGCAGTCAAGGAGGATAATCTACTGGATGAAGCCTTGAGAGGTATGCATAAGCAGTTTGAAATCAAGCCAGATGGATGTCGGTACTTCATGGGCAGAATTTGGCTACAAAAATTCGGAGGAGTAAGGAAGCTGGTCATGAATGAAGGGCATAAAACAAGATATGCTATTCATCCAGGGTCAGCTAAGATGTACCACGACTTGAAGGGAATGTACTGGTGGCCAAACATGAAGGCTGACATTGCTAACTATGTCAGTAAGTGCTTAACATGTTTGAAGGTTAAGGCTGAGCACCAGAAACCATCAGGATTGCTAGTTCAACCGAAAATACCCCAGTGGAAGTGGGAGAACATCACCATGGATTTCATCACCAAGTTGCCAAAGACTTCTGGAGGTTATGATACCATTTGGGTGATTGTGGATCGACTTACCATTACTGCACACCTCCTGCCAATCAAGGAGACTGATAACATGGATAAGCTAACACGAATCTATCTTAAAGAAGTCGTCTCAAGGCATGGAGTGTCAGTATCAATTATATCAGACAGGGACAGCCGGTTCAAATCAAGATTTTGGCAGTCATTGCAAGAAGCACTGGGTACACGCTTGGATATGAGCACAACCTATCACCCGCAAACGGATGGTCAGAGTGAATGGACGATTCAGACTTTGGAAGACATGCTAAGGGCATGCGTTATCGACTTTGGCAAAAGCTGGGACAGGCACCTGCCATTAGTCGAGTTTTCCTATAACAACAACTATCACTCGAGTATTAAGACCGCCCCATTCGAAGCACTCTATGGGCGAAAGTGTCGATCACCACTATATTGGGCCGAAGTAGGAGATAGTCAGATTACTGGACCCGAGATCATCCAAGAGACTACAGAAAAGATAGCCCAGATTCGTAACCGAATAAAGATCGCGCGAGATCGACAGAAAAGTTATGCAGACGTTCGACGGAAGGACTTGGAATTTCAAGAGGGAGATCAAGTAATGTTAAAAGTCTCGCCTTGGAAAGGCGTAATCCGTTTTGGGAAACGAGGAAAACTCAATCCTCGTTATATCGGACCATTCAAGATCACCAAAAGAATTGGTCCGGTAGCCTACCGACTCGATCTGCCTGCAGAACTTAGTAACGTTCATAATACCTTCCACGTGTCCAATATTAAGAAGTGCCTGGCTGATGAAACACTCGTTAAACCCATGGACGAGCTAGAATTAGATGATAAGTTGAACTTCATCGAGCAACCTGTAGAAATAATGGACCGAGAAGTCAAGAAACTAAAGCACAGTCGGATCTCGATAATAAAAGTCAGATGGAACTCTAAGCGAGGTCCTGAGTTTATGTGGGAATGCGAAGATCAGTTCCAAGAAAAATACCCTCGGCTGTTCTCAAATACTCAAGCAGTGGAGAACACGAGCTAATTTCGAGACGAAATTCCCTTAACAGGGGGAGACTGTAACATCCGGCACTAAACCAGGTTAACAACAATGACCTAATATGTATTTAATAGCCAATTATAATCTAATCAGTGGTCATTAGAAATTAATCAAAGTGATTAACAATACTCATTAGAAAATTCAACTCAATTAGAATCAAATTCATCGGTGCGATGAATCGGGAAATCAATTAATCCGATCGATTTACGATATGAGGGATTAATTCAACTAAGTACATAATTAAATCATGATTAGTAACACTAATAAAATACTAATACAATTACTTAACATTAATTATGCAAGACTAAAACAATTCATTAAAACAATGCATCCATAAGTATTTATGAAATTTAAAGAAAAGGGAAATACAAGAATACATTTCTAAATACTTTTATACAAAAAAATGAAAATACATGTATAATACACATAAGAGGCCGACCCTTTAGGCCATGTGTATTAGAGTTTGACTTCTATTTTTTTAATGGTACTTTAAACACAATCATTTTGTTTAAAAGTGCACTCCACCTTTTTCGTCCATGCCTTTCATCATTTTAAAGACCAAAATTTCTCTATAAATAGAGAGGCATTTCATTCATTTTAAACACACCAAAAACCCTTCTAACTCTCTCTAATATCCAGCCCTATACACACACATATCACAAATCTTTTCATTCAAGTGTTCTTCAAGTGTTCTTCAAGAAATTCAAGTGTTCTTGGTGCATAGCTTGCAAGGATTTCAACTTCTACTCAAAATCATATTCTAAATACTTCAAAGTAAGTAAATACTTACTTATTTCATTCTATATTTATGTTTATATAAGTATTGCATAATATATATAATCACCAACAACAAGTTTCATAAAAACTCAAGTTTACAAGTTTCTAGTTTTTATTTTTAAGTTGTTTCTTTAAATGTGTTTATGAATATATGAACACATTATAAAAATGTTAATATTATGAAAACATGTGATATATATGTGTTTTTATAACTTTTATAACTTTTATACAAGTAGCCTTTGAATAAACAACAAGAATCATAAGTTATTTCAAGTTTATAAACTGCGGATTTTCGGCAGAAAATTTATATCGACTTTGAAAAATCATAGCTAATTCATAACTTATCGAAATGAGTTGATTATTGTCTCAAAAGTTAGATCTATGTCTTAACTATAGAGTTGGAAGTTTTCATAATTTATTTTGGAGTTTAAGACCTCCAGAAATTATTTGGGAAACCGAAAGTTTGACAGCTAAATAATGGCCAACATAGGGTTTTTAACGAGCTTTTTCACCAACCTAAACATCTCGAAAAATGGCCTTTCTTGATTCCAAAAGTCCTTTGTATATAGAATTTTAATGTCCTAGAAAACTAAAGCCTAAAACGTTTTGGAGCTTGTTAAAAAACAGTCACATGTGGTTTCATCTGCCCTTATATCATGAACCGTTAATTGCATTTAATTGTAAGCGCGAATATATTGCGGATAGATCTATTGGGAGTCATGCCCCCTATTCGGGTTAGTTCGGGTCGGCTAACAGCGAGTGCATATATATTCAACACACGGTATTACGCATGGGAATACTGCACAGGGCAAACTCATTTTAATTAAGCTTCGGTTGCATGATGGTTTATATGTAATACATAACATGGAATTTATGATTTTATAAATTCAAACTCTACTATTGTTGTCCATACAAGTCAGATTTACGTGTAAACCTATGAGCTCATAAACAATTTTTGTTGACGTATTTTAACGTGTATATTCAGGAAATTAAGGCAAGTATGCCTCCGGACGTATTTTACTTTCAAGCTTCCGCATCCATGGAGTCGCATGCATGTTCTAAATTAACGGAGATTTAGCTGCATTATTTTGGATATTTTAATTATGTAATTAAATCTCTGTATTTGTGCGAACTTCATTTCTCATAAAAAATTATGAAAAACATTGTTGTATTTTAAAGTTTTAATGATGTATTTTAAAAACGTCCATATAGTGGTCGTTTATGATTATGGTTATGCTTCCGCGACGTCGCACTTCATTGCCAACCGGGGTAACGGGGTGTGACAGTCCAAGCATACTGGATTAGACAGATGCGACATTCATTATCTCCGAATTTTTCATGGGATTGTTTTATCAAACATTATGATCACGCTTAATGTATTTGGGAGGACTTGAAGGAGGTGGTGTTAGCCAAGACGACGAATAGAGCAAGAAAGTTTGTCCCGCTTCAAAGATTCATTCATGTATTGATAAGAGGAATATTAAGGGGCAATGAACAGATTCCTAAACGAACAAATGCTCAACGGTGCCCTGATTATGTGATGATGAGTCTGCATGGGGTACAGGATTCGCCAAATGCAAATATAATGCCAATTCCAGATGCATTATTAAAATATGCAGATCCAGAGAGTGAGCACGTGTAGTTATATAAAATAGATCATGCTCCTGTAGAAACCCAAGAACCGGGCTTTCTTAACTAGGAAGCTTTGGGTGAGCAGGCACTTCTGCATGGGGCTGATGTTCAGGGTAGCCAATTTGCGAGTGAGGGGGTTGAGGTGCAAGAAATGGGCGGTGAAAGAAACTCAGATTCTGAACGTACATTATCAAATATTGTTGAGGGAGATGCGGAAGGGAATGATGATGATGATGATGATGATGAGGGTGGTCATGATACTAATGAGGGAGGTGCAGGAATGATAGATATTTCAATAGCTCAAAGCATTCCAGAGGTAGATATTGTTGAAATTGCGAGAGAGAGTGTGAGGGAGATTCCTAGCCCAAACAGTCGGGATCAAACCACATCCACTGTTAGCTCCCAAATAAGAGTTAGCATTGAATTAGTCAGTATCGCACTGACGATTGCACACCCCTCTTGCCACTCATTCTCATCTCAATAGGAGAATGTTTCAACTTCTCACCGGTATGAAGCACACAATCGATCCGAAAATCCTTTCGATTTTATGGATATTGAACAAAGTACACATCTGCTCGGGTGTACAACTTCATTTCTTGCATATACTATAGAACCCATACATGCTAGGACACTCGAGTCCACTTCATTCGTTGAAGTAAGTGCAAGTGAACTTCATGTTACTGCCGGAACAATCTTAGTAACGAAAGCATTTGTAGCTCCGTTACTTGAAGAGGTTGGAAGTCTAGTCGGAGCTACTTCATTGCCATCTCTGAGTACTGGCCACACAGACGATCTTTTCACAAGTTCGACTGTCGTGACAACTGGAAGTCTTAGTGACCCAGTGGTTAGTCTTTCCCCGTTAGTTACAGAAACAAAGTTAGATGAAGCCTTGAATGCGGCAATTACAGGAGTTAACAATCAAATGTGAAGCCAATTCTCCGAAATGATGGATCAAATGGCCAACATTCACAAACTGTTAAAAGGCAAAAATGTGGCTGAAGAAGAAGTGAAACAAAAAGATCCAAATCAAGCTATAGAAGAACTCAGAGAGTTTGTACATGATCAGTTTGATGAAATGCGTGAACGAATGATTGGATTGGAGAGCGCAGTCATTACAACATTAGGTGACTTGTCTGAAAGGATGTCTGCTGTTGAGCAAACATGCAAGGCTCAAGCTTCTGCTCCGAAGCGTAAACATGATGAGCACGATGAAGACTCCGATGATGCTCCTCATGAGGGGGAGAAAAGGAGGAAGCTTGATGAACAAGGAACTGGTCTTCTAATGATAACATATCCATAAAAAGAAACAGAAGTTCAAGAGAAGGGTGATGCTGGAAGCTCAAAAGACAAACCTGCTGATGCTCAAAGCGGTCTGGAATTGATTCTTCATGAAGATATTCCAGTTCCTTTAAGTATTCAGTCAGATATTTACAATTTTGATGAGTACGATGATTCAGATGATAAAGTTCAAGAACAGACACTAATGATTGAGGATGTAGAGAAAGAAGTAGAGATTGATTTGTCGGAAGATGATGATGTGATTGAGTTGATAGATGTAGCTGTAAGAGCAGAAAGAATTGAAGAAGAAGAGGTTTTAGTTCAAGAAATTTTGAAAGATGTTATACCTACACCGACGGTTGGAAAGCCTGAGGTTATGGTCAATGTTAAAAAAGAAGTGATAGAATCATCAAGTGGTTACAGAGTTGAACGAAGTTGAGATAATGGACAGATTCTTCAATGAATACATTTTAGCTGACGAATCACAAAGACAACATCAGTTAAGATTTGAAGCTCAACAGATTGTCCAAAGAGAGATCAGGGATATTCTGACTCTGCTCAATGAAGAAGAGATTAGTAAGAAGAAGAAAAAGGGGTTGGAGCTGTCTTCTAAAAAAGCTGCAGAATATATCAGAAAAGAGGAATAAGTTACCGTATCTTGAAGATCATTAAGAGAAGAAAATTTTCTGCAAGAAGCAAGCTCCATGTACATTTTTGAAGCTACTTAGAGTTCTGGAGCCTAACAGGCCAAACTTAGCAAATTATGCAAGCTTCTTACAGAACAAAGCTCAACCTGTGGATAAAATCAGAAGTGAATTTAGGATCGTTGATCTGGTCAAAATTGAAAAAGATCGGTTTGTTAAGATTTTCTATCCTACCTTCACTGAGACAAGATCTGATGGAAACACTTATAAGTTTACTGAAGCTGATATGTTCTGGATGCATCTAATTGATATTGAAGATTTATTCGATGAATTGTGTCGTAATAAGAGGAATGAGCATTGTAGGTTTGCACTAAAGACACTCTTTCACTTCATGCACATCAACTGGTGCTTATGTTTGTGCAAGACCTACAGATCGGTGTTGAAAGGGGAATGAGAAACATAAATGTTACTCCGCCAAATCGGGTTATCAAGTTTGCTGGTGATTTGAAAGAATATCAAGTGATTATGGTAAGGCATCCTACTGTTATGTATAAAGACAAAGATAGAAAGCTGAGGGTTATGTGAAGCATTGAATTGAACAAATTCTGTGATGAAACGCTTCAGAAAGTGATGAGTGGATTAAAAGGAAAGGTGGCAGCCGATCAGAAGAGAAAGACGAAGAGGGGAGCATTGAGTGCATATGATAAAAAGCTCATGGTTGAATTTATATCGAAGATCAATTGGAGGATGTCCAACAGAAAGAGCGTCAGGCGGTTTGAGATGAAGTTGAGGCTATCAAAGTGAAGACTGAGTTAATTCATCAAAGGGGGAGAATGTTGGAACAATATGAAATTGATGAAATAAATAAGTCTAGGGTAGTTTGTGTAAATATAGCATAGTTGTATTTTGTTATAAATAAACCTTACTTTTGTAAATGTCAACTGATTTGACATCATTAATTTTGCACGGAAAGCTAGAAAGAGAATTAGGGCTACAGTGCTGTTGATATTTCATCTCTGTAAATCATTCTTGACAATAGTAATCATTCGGTTAGTTTTGATTCTTGTTCTTAATTGTGTTATTAGGATCATTTGATTGAATTAACAAGAATTACAACATATATCAAGGTTATCAGCAAATTTATGCAATTTCACATATTTTGACTCTAAAAAGTCAAAATCACCATGAAAACTCCATGGATGACCATGAAACTCAAGCTTTCATTTTTGCTCAAAAAGTATGAAATAAGTTGCAATTACTTCATAAAAACACCAACCTTAGTGATTGGAAGCTTAACTTGGCAAGAATCTAGCCTTTTTCTTCACCACTTTCTCCACCCAAAAATCCTTCAAAATGATGAATCTACCCACAAAGAGGTGATTTCTAGGCTAGATCTTTGATGTTTATGAAAATGTGGGTGTTTTGGGGCTTAGATTTTCAAAATTTTGGCACAAAAATGGGGTTTTTGGAGGAGAGTCGCACACCAAGCGTTGACTAAACTTCTAGGGTTTGCGAAAATGGCAAGTGAGGCTTGAATGTAGAATTTAAACTCGATGGGACGCAGGGCCAGCGCAGGCCTGCACCCCCCTGCACCTAACACTGCTGATTTTTCAGTTTTTTACTATTTTGGTACGCGGGGCCGTAAATCTCTCTAATTTTGATATAAAATGTAGTCTAAAATTTTTTTGTGAGGGCTAAATTAATTAATCTTATCTTATCGTTATAACATACCCTCCCCAACTTAGACCTTTGTGACGTTCTCATCACATCAAAATTAATTCATCAGTTAAGAACATAGAGAGATAGATCGGTACATATTCCTTATTCATCACAATTAAATTTAAACAAACAAATAATAAACAAAAAATTTAACTTTTATAATTCAACTTAAAAATAAAACACATCACACTTTAAAAATAAAAATAAAGTACGATTACAATCCAAAATAAAATAAAAAATCAAACCAACCACATCAGAATCAAATCAAACCATAATTAATGTTTATCACGCACAAGCAAAGTATAATAGTCAAATAATAAAAATTAATAGTCTTTAGGAGGCGCGACGAGCTCTTCTAGTTCGCCGACTGTTATCTGAATGTTGGAGAGCCAGTTAGAATGTGTTTGAAATAGCTGATCATACTTCTATTGATTTTCCCAAAGTGACAGGATCTGAAAATTATGAAAATTATGAATAACCAAGATTAACTGATTTGAATTTATCAGAGTATAAATCAATAATCTTGCTTTGAATCAAAGTTTAATTAAGAAGTTTGCGGAATAACACTTAATTATTTTAACAAAAACTTTCAGAACTAATAAAGCATAAAACATAAGAAGTAATCAAGACTGTTTGTATTGCTGAATTCACTGATTACAATCACCTCTAATCTGTTTTGATTAGACGAAGAACACAGACTGTTCTTAGGGTTTTACAACCTTAGAGGCTTAAGAAAACTTAAACAATAAAGCAATTACAGACTCAAAAATGCAGAAAACTTCTCTCTCTATGCATATCTTCTATACAATATTCTGTCTATTTATATTGCTTTATGGACGTGTTTCCTTGAAGGACTATGACTTCTCTGATAGTAGATATGCTTGAATCTTCGTGTAGATATCTTTCCTGAAAATCAGCACATTCTGTTTATGAAACTGTTGAGCAGCTTGAATGACTTGACAGCATGAACTGAGCAGCTTGAGTTGTTTTGCTCTGGCAGCTTGAACTTTTACACTGGCAGCTCGAGTTTCTTCAACTAGCAGCATGAACTTTGTATTTACATGAAAAATCTACTAACAGTCTGAGAAGTCTAAACTAACAGCTTGAGTATACTTAAACTATTTCCCAACAATCTCCCCCTAACTTAAATTCTTTATACAAGACTTTAAGTTCTATACAAATAAGGAAATGAAAAAGTAAACTGTTATTTACAAACCAAGGCTTTCAAAAACTTACAACTGTGCAAGCTTCTGATCTACAGCCTTCAAAAATTCTCTCTTCATCTCTTCTTTATCACAAGATATCCTAACTGATTTTATTTGGAGCAGCATATCTTTTGAAAAATTATAAAACTCGAGATTGAAGAAAATACCAAACCCATCTTTGAATGTGATTCTGTAAGTTCTGGATTTGACAAAAATATGAACTTCCTTGATCTGTTTCCCTTTCTTCTCAGCATCTTCTACTTCTTTTCTTGCAAATTCAGGATCAGCAACTGAACTTAGATCTCTGATAAGTTGTTTTACTTGTGGAAGATCAGATCTCACTTGTGAAACAGATCCTATGTGATACATCTTTATCAGTTCATCCCTGGTCAGCTTATGAACCATCTGCCAGAATGTATCAAACTCCTCTTCTGGTCCAGACTCTCTCCGTATCACAAACTTGACCCTTAAATTTCTTTCATCCAGAGACCTAGCAAACCAGTAGTTGATTTCTGGCTTTGTGAAATCATGTTGATCAATCAACTTTTCAATCTCCATAGCCTTTTGCAAATGGTGCTGAAAGATCACCTTCTTAACAGATGATGGAACAGAAACAGTAGGTTGATCAGTGGGAGCAGGTGCATTGGCAGCTTCAGGTTGGACTGGTTTCTTAGTGGGAGCAGGTGCATTGGCAGCTTCAGGGTGGACTGGTAATGTTGATGGTTGGACTGATTGGGACGGTTGAACTTTTGGTAATGGCTGAACTTCTGAAGAGACTCTTGTTTTCTTTCTTTTCTCCATTTCTTTGTCATGTATTTCCTGCAGCCTTTCAGTAGTCATGGACTGAGCAATCTTCTTTGGAATATCTGCTGCAACGGCAAAATTGATTAAGAATCTTCTATTCTCAGCCTTGGTATGCCCAGTTGGCATCTTCCTCTTCCTTTCACCTTGCTTGACCACAAACCCTCTTAGGTAATCTCCTAAGGTTTCATCATCTTGCATTGGTGCATGGGTTTGCTGGTCTAAGGCCTGATCTTGTTCTTCTGCTAACTTTCTGGCAATCTCAGCATCAAAGGCAATCTGGGCTTCTCTGGTAGAAAATTTGTGCTTTGGAGACTCAATCAGAATACCCTTGCCCTTATCTTTTGTAGCAGAAGATGTAGGTTGGACTGAACTGGATGGAGCTTGAATGCCTTCTCTTATAACAACTCCAGTTGCTCTTGTAGAAGCAGCTTGAGTTTCTAGGCTAACAGCTTGAGAAGCTGTTGAGACTGCTAGCCTAGAAGATGGAGCCGTTGATGCTGCTTGGACTGTTGGTGTTGGAGCTGCTTGGACTGGTTCAGGAACTTCCTGATTCTCCCCCTTTTTGGAAGCATTGGTTTGGTCAGAAGGACCTACAACCTTTGCCACATGGGTTTGAATCAACTGCTCTAGTTTGATGAGCTTACTTCCACAAAGAGTAAATCCTTTGTGTAGATAAGCCAGTTTCTGATTGTGAGCAGCTTCTGCCTGTTTGAGTGCATGAATTTGTGCCCCCTGTGCAGCAATGATGGACATTTGGTATTCCAACATTGTTACAACAGGTTTCAGCTTTGGATCCGTTAAGAGCATCAGTTGCAGGCTAGTCTCAAGATCAGAAAACACCAGGGGTGTTTGTGGTCTATCACTGACATTAACACCAGAAGTAGAAACCTCTGGGCCCCTCTTTTCTTGGTACTGGGGACTTCCAGCTCGTGTTTGCACACTTGCTGTTGCCATGGGTGTGGTCTTAGAGATGTTGGCCCTGTCCTGTGCCCCTTGTGCAGAGACATCAGTAGTGCCAGCCACAAAACCCATATGAACAGTCTCAGAAGAGATGTTCACCTCCTGATTGAGGTTGGGAGTGTCCTCAATTGGTTCCCTTTGGATATTCTGTGCAGAAGGATCCTCCTGCACAGGGATATATGGCTCTTGTCTAGGGGAGGAGGAGGAAGGAGCTCCTGGTCCCCTTTTCCTTTTATATAAGTATCTGAGTGGGCGTTTGGGCTGTACAAAAGGATCAGAGGGAATATGTGTATCATGAGGAGTGGGTTGGGGTCCTGGGGTTGAAGCAGTAATGTTAGGCTGTGTCTGCTCAGGCCCCTCTCCTCTGTTTCTTGTGATGATGTTCATCATTGCAGAGGGCAATGGAGCATCAATGCTGACAAAATTGGCACTTGGCTTTATCAGCCTTTTGATTGAAGATAGTGAGTGCCTATGGGAAACATATATCCTCTTATGTAAATTAGAAGTAGTGCAGGTGTGTGCAATTATTTTTGCCAAAAATCGAGGATACATCAAAAATTTCCCATTCTTCAAGGAATGATGCCTTAACATTCCTTGAAAGATCATATTTGAAAAATTGAACTGTTGGCCAGTAGAAAAGCACACTAAGGCAGTGGCAATATTTGAAGAAAATTCTGACCAACCAGTTCTTTTGGGGCTTAAACATTGCTGAATAATATGCACAAGGTATTTCCATTTAGGAGAAAAATGTGCTTTCAAGAAAGTAAAAGAATCAGCAGGACCCCATATCCAATATTTTGAAGACCAAAGTGTAAAGCAGTAAGAGATAGGTCTTTTATACCTGTGGCATCTTGAAGATGCAGATGACTTCTGATGGACTCCTCAGTGATATTGATGGTAGTACCATCGATTGTGGAAGTCAGGGTAGGCACTCCATTGATGGTTTGAACATAGGCACGATTCCAGAATTGCTCAATATGAGATATGTATATAGTGGGGTTAATATTGAGGGCATAGTGGATATGGGAGTGCCTGAGGAAGTCCATCATCTCATGGAACGGTTGAAGGTCAGTGTGTTTCAGGGTGTATGGGAGGCAGTTGTGTTCTTTTACGAACTCCATTGATCAAGAAACGACGGTTTGGGGTTTAGGGTTTGAAAAGAATGTGTGTATCGTTCAGAGAGAAAACAGAAGGCCGTGGAAGAAGAATATGTAACTGGTAGTTACAACTGAACGAAACTGGGACCTTTAAAGGTTTCGAAAAGGTTAGGTCCCGCGCACACATTTGGAAAATTACCTAAGTACCCTGCACACTTTGACAGATCAAGTGAAAATAACTAGCAGTCCGAGAAAATGAACTAGCAGCATGAGAAAAGATTCATGCTGTTAGTGTAAAATTGTGCAACTTTTCAATAGAACAGTGTCTCCCCCTTAAATTAGCATATAAAGATGATAATAATAGAAACCAATTAATCCATGTTTACCATACCAATGTTTGATATTAGGAAAGTGAACCTTACTACATCAAAAGGTTTTGTAAATAGATCAGCTAGCTGATCATCTGTATGTATTTTGGTAACTTGGATTAACTTCTTTTCATTACTATCTCTGATGAAGTGAAATCTGATTTCTATATGCTTGGTTTTTGGGAATTTCACTGGGTTTTGCACAATGCTAATGGCACTTGAATTGTCAATATAAATAGGAGTGGATAAGAAATTCATACCATAGTCTCTTAGCTGATTTTGAATCCACATTACCTGGGAGCAGCAGCTTGCAGCTGCTACGTATTCTGCTTCAGTGGATGAGGTGGAGACAGTTGTTTGCTTTTTGCATTGCCAAGAGACCAGTCTTGCTCCTAAGTATTGACATCCACCAGTTGTGGATTTTCTGTCAATATTGCAACCTCCATAGTCACTGTCAGAATAGGCAGTTAGTTCAAAAGGAGAGTCTTTGGGATACCAGAGGCCTAAATGTGGTTGGCCTTTAAGGTATCTGAAAATTCTCTTAACAGCAACCAAGTGAGAATCCTTTGGTGAACATTGAAACCTGGCACACACACAAACAGCAAACATTATATCATGTCTAGAAGATGTTAGATACATGAGAGATCCTATAAGGGATCTGTATAGATGAATGTCCACATCTATGCCATCTTTGTCAGTATGGAGCTGTTTATGAGGATCCATTGGAGTGCTTGCAACCTTTGTGTCTTGATAGCCAAACGTTTCCAGTATGTCTTTGACATACTTTGATTGACTTATGAATAGACCAGTAGGCTTCTGTTTGACCTGCAGCCCTAGAAAGAATGTGAGTTCCCCCATTGAACTCATTTGAAACTTTTTGTGCATTAGGGCCTCAAAATCTTTGCACAACCTATCATTAGTTGAGCCAAAGATGATGTCATCAACATAGATCTAGACAAGAAGAATCTCAGTCTTGATGGATTTAGTGAAAAGTGTTTTGTCCAGAGTGCCTCTCTTGAAGTCATTCTGTAGAAGATATGAGGACAGTGTGTCATACCATGCTCTGGGGGCTTGGTGAAGACCATAGAGAGCTTTGTCTAGCTTGTACACCTTGTCTGGATACTTGTAGTCTTCAAAACCAGGAGGTTGACACACATATACTTCTTCTTCAATTTTCCCATACAAGAAAGCAGACTTAACATCCATTTGATACACTTTAAAGCCTTTGAAACTTGCATATGCTAGAAATAGTCTGATGGCTTCAATTCTTGCTACTGGAGCAAAAACATCATCATAATCTATTCCCTGTTCTTGAGTGTACCCTTGTGCTACTAGTCTTGCTTTGTTTTTGATGACTATCCCCCTCTCATCCTTCTTGTTTCTGAACACTCATCTTGTATCTATTGCTCTCTTACCTTTAGGAAGATCCACCAGAGTCCATACATTCTGAATTTTGAACTGTAAAAGCTCTTCTTGCATAGCTTCAATCCAGGATGAATCTTTTAGTGCTTCTGATGCCTTTTTAGGTTCTAGTTGTGACATGAAGCAGGCATGTTCAAAAGCAGCTAGGCTGAATTCTGGAACTGCTTGTTCAGCAGCAGCAGTCTCATTGTGAACCATCTTCCTTGTTTGAACAGGAGTGCTTGGATCACCCAGTATTTGATTGAGAGGGTGATACTTATGAACTCTTAGTGTGGGCTCTCTCTCTGTTTGGAAGGATGTTCCAAGGTTTGTGTCATCTCCATCAGAACCAGTGATTGGTTCAGTTTCTAGAACAGCTTGAGTTTCTAGGCTAACAGCTTGAGAAGCTGTTGGGACTGCTAGCCTAGAAACTGGAGCTGTTTCCTTTTGTGTTTGAGCTGTGCTGTCAGGACTTGGGAATGACACTTCAGTGTCTGGATTTGCATCGTGTTGAGTGCTCAGGATCCCTGGAGGATTACATGACAGAAGTGGTAGAGTGGTGAAATCATCCCAACTTGTTGAATCTGCAGCAGTCTGAAACTTTGTGCCAACAGCATGAGAAATTGTATTGGCAGCATGAGAATTTGTGTTAGCAGCTTCAACCCTGTATGCATCAGCTTCTGCAGTAAACTCAGCAAAGCTCAGAGAATTTGTTAGTGAATCTAAATCAAATAACCAATCAGGACCAGTGCCTTTGATGTTAGCAGTATTTTCATTAAATTCAACATTGGCACTTTCTTCAATTGTTTTAGACACTCTGTTGTATACTCTATAGGCTTTGCTTTGAGTTGAGTATCCTACAAAAAATCATTCTTCAGCCTTACTCTCAAACTTCCCTAAGTGAGTCTTAGTGTGAAGAATAGTACATGGGCATCCAAAAGGCTTGAAGAAAGCTATTAGGGGACTTCTGTTGTGGAATAGCTCATAGGGAGTTTTCCCTTGTGATTGAACTACTTGAACCCTATTTAGAACATAACAGGCTGTATTAACAGCTTCTGCCCAGAAAGTCATAGGCAGATTGGAATCAGCTAACATTGTTCTAGCAGCCTCAATTAATGTTCTATTCTTTCTTTCAGCTACACCATTTTGCTGTGGTGTTCTTGGTGCACTATATTGTCTAGCAATACCTTTGGACTCACAGAAACTGTTTAGAATTTGATTTTTAAATTCAGTTCCATTGTCTGATCTTATCACCTTAACTTTGGAATTGGATTGGTTTTCTATCTTAAGGATAAAAGACTTAACTAGCTCAGCAGTTTCATCTTTGGACCTAAGAAAGTAAACCCAAGTAAATCTGGTGAAATCATCAACAATGACTAAACAGTATGCCCTTTTATTCAAACTCAAAACAGATGTTGGACCAAATAGATCCATATGTAACAGCTGAAGAACAGATGAGATTGAATTTACTTCTTTGGCCTTATGAGAAGTTTTGTGTTGCTTACCTTTAAGACATGCTACACAATGATCATCACAAATGAACTCCTTTTGTGGTAATCCTCTTACCAGATTCTTTTTAACTAAATCATTCATGGACTTGAAGTTCATGTGACACATCCTTCTATGCCAAAGAGCAGACTCATTTGATGATGCTTTGGATATTAAACAGCTTAAAGTATTTGATTTAGTCAAAAGAGCTGTGTCTAGGCAGTAAACATTGTCCTTTCTTGGTGTTCTAAGTAAAACAAGATTTTCAGGAATTTTGAAATCCTTTGAAAGAACAATGCACTCAGAATCTGTGAACAGAACAATGTTTTGTTTGTCACAGATTTGAGAGACACTCAATAAATTGTACTTAAGCTGTTCAACATACAAAACATCATGGAATGTCATGTTGCCTGCATTTACAGTACCTTTACCTGTAACCTTACCTCCTTTTGAGTTGCCTCCAAATGCAACAAAACCTCCATCAAAGCCTTTGAAATTTGACAAGCATTCAGAATTGCCTGTCATGTGCCTAGAGCATCCACTGTCCAGATGCCATCTTGTCCTATGAGGAGACCTGTGGTTGCCCTGCACAAATAACAGCTTAGTTAGTAGTGGAGTAAACCCAAACCAAATTGGTTTTGGGTTGGCCTTGTACATTGACATAACTAAAAACTGTTTTTGACTTCTTGTATTTTGTGAGATCTACTGATGGAGTCTTTGGAGAGTATTTAGTGATAATATGAGGTATCCAATTATTTTGATCATCTTTTCTTCTGACAGTCTCAGATGATTCACTAGCAGCTCCAGTTTGGTGCCCAGCAGCTGGAGCTGTGTTTGTAGTGCTAACAGTTTCTGTTTTTGCACTAACAGCATCAGATTTTGACTTAGCAGTCTGATCTTTTGCATTAGCAGTTTGAGCAACAGATTTGTCCTTGACACACCATATTTGTTTAAAACTTGATTTAGGCTTTGCCAAAACTTGTTTTTGATGTGTGGACTGTTTTTTATTAACTTTTGAGAATCTGTGATCAACTGTTCTCTTTGGAGCTGCTGTGGAAGGTTTCACTTTTGAGTGCTTTGCCTGTTTAGGATTTGATTTTGTGTGATGCACAGTCTGTTTTGCAACAGCTGGTTTGTAAAAACAATCCTTGGCTAAGTGATTCTTCCTTCCACAGTGAAAGCATCTTTTGACAGTTTGAATTGGAACACCAGACTTTTCTGTCAATTTCTGGTTCTTGTTTCTCTGGTTTCCTCTTACCTGCTGTTGTTTAGGAAACTTTTGAACACCATGCTTTTGGCATGTGCAGATAGAAACAGTTTTACCTCTTTTAGTTCCTTTTGATGAAGATGCAGTGTTACAGTTAGAATGTACAGAAACTTGTGGAGTAGCATTGCATACACTCATCTTCTCTTTTCCTTTCTTACTGGGAACTTGGACTTCTATGGGTGCACTCTTTGTGTCACAGTCTCTATTTTGACTCTTATCTTCTTTTAATTCAGGACTGTTATCAAGGATAGGATCTACAATAGTCATAGACTCATCTAGTGGTTCATTGACAAGTCTATCAGCAACTTCACTCATTGGATGAATGTACTTGTTATTATATGGAGGTGGAGTAGCTCTGTATCCTATTCCTTCTTTGGGATTGACCTGAGATTTGACTCTATCTTTGAATTGAACTTCCATTAGGTGTTCTAGCTTTTGATTTGCTAACTTGAAGTTACCTAGATCTATGTTAACAGATTCCAGTTTCTCATTAGCCTCTAACACCTTCTGTTCAGTTTCTTCTACCTTTTTATTCAGAGATTCTATTTTCTTATTGAGTTCCTTTTTCTCCCATTCATGATAGTTTCTATCATACCCCATTTGAATCTCATTATCCTTATAATCATTGATCTGTTTTTCCAGATCTTCTATGGCTTGCATATATTCATATCTCCTTTCTTCCATCTTAGCTAGAGTTTTGCACATGCTCTCATTATGATCTCTGTACTTTTTAACCATATTTTTGCATGATTGAGAGCAGAGTTTAGAGTTTACCTCAGATGGTAGTTCAGTTGAGGAGACATTTGAGGTTTCTGCCATAAGTGCTTGATTTTGGAATTCTTCCTCTGTCTGATCACTCCAGTCAAACACATTGTCTTCTTGAGAGACAAGTGCCGTTGATGAGGAAGCTTGAATGGGCTGTGAAGTCCTTGATGGTTGTTGACCTTGAGATCTACATTCTCTGGCAAAGTGACCAAGCTTATGGCATTTATAGCATTCCACTTTTGATTTATCAAAAGATGGTTTGCCTTCTGTTTTGGCTTGAAAGTTGGTCCTACCAGTTCTTTTCAGAAATCTTTTGGCTCTCATGGTCAGCATTGCATGTTGCCACTTTAAATCCATCTCTTCAAGATCATCAGGATGAATTTGTTCCAAGTCTTCAACATTTAGAGCAAATAATCCATCATTGGCAACAAAAGCTTCATAATGATTTCAGCAGAATTGCCATCACCACCTGAAAAGAATCACAGTTATTAGATTTTTCAGAGGACAGAAGAGCAGTGTTGTGATTATAAGAAAAGGATTTCTTTTTAGCATCAATTTCAGTCTCAAACACTCTTAGACTGTTGTACAGATCATCCAATTCTATCTCATCAAGTGTGTCTTTTGTTCTCCACTGTGCAGCATAGACTGTCCATTCTTCTCCAAGAGATCTGAGAAACTTTCTGTTGACTTCATCTTGATCCAGATTGACCTTTGCACTTTCCAGTTCACTTATCAGTTTGTTGAACCTGTCAAAGATTTGAGTGAGGTTTTCATTCTTGCCACCAGAAAAGTTTTCATACTGCTGTTTCAAGAGGTCCTTTTGATTTCTCTTGGTACTTGCATTACCAGCAAACCTCTTCTCTAAGGCATTCCAAAGAGAGTGAGCAGTATAAAATTTTTTAAAATGATGTTGATAAGCATTAGGAATGGCTATTTGTAATAATGTGAGTGCTTTCACTTCATTCATTCTAGCCTTCCTTTCAAGTTCAGTTTTTGGAGGAGTTTTGACTGGTTTTCCCTCAGCATCAAGTTCTGGATCAACTGCAGGAGGGAATTCAACAGCTTCCCATATGGCATAATCAATGAATTGAATATGCTGTTGAATCCTGAGTTTCCACATCTCAAACTCAGTGGGCATGAGCATAGGCACTTTGAGTCCTTGCCCAGATCCACTGCTGCTATTTTCAAATTCCATTGAAAAAGATTAAAAATTTGAAAGAAAGTTTTCGACTTTGAAAAATAAAGAACAACCTGGTTTGAAAAACCTGATTTGAATAACCTGGTTTGACAAACCTGGCTCTGATACCACTTGTCAGGATCTAAAAATTATGAAAATTATGAATAATCAAGATTAACTGATTTGAATTTATCAGAGTATAAATCAATAATCTTGCTTTGAATCAAAGTTTAATTAAGAAGTTTGCGGAATAACACTTAATTATTTTAACAAAAACTTTCAGAATCAATTAAGCTTAAAACATAAGAAGTAATCAAGACTGTTTATATTGCTGAATTCAATGATTACAATCACCTCTAATCTGTTTTGATTAGACGAAGAACACAGACTGTTCTTAGGGTTTTACAACCTTAGAGGCTTAAGAAAACTTAACAATAAAGCAATTACAGACTCAAAAAAATGCAGAATACTTCTTTCTCTATGTAACTTCTATACAATATTCTGTCTATTTATATTGCTTTATGGACGTGTTTCCTTGAAGGACTATGACTTCTCTGATAGTAGATATGCTGGAATCTTCGTGTAGATATCTTCCCTGAAAATCAGCACATTCTGTTTATGAAACTGTTGAGCAGCTTGAATGACTTGACAGCATGAACTGAGCAGCTTGAGTTGTTTTGCTCTGGCAGCTTGAACTTTTACACTGGCAGCTCGAGTTTCTTCAACTAACAGCATGAACTTTGTATTTACATGAAAAATCTACTAACAGTCTGAGAAGTCTAAACTAACAGCTTGAGTATACTTAAACTATTTCCCAACATTGAACTGTTGGCCTGTAGATAAACACACTAAGGCAGTGGCTATGTTTGAAGAAAATTCTGACCAACCAGTTCTTATAGGGCTAATACATTGCTGGATAATATGAACAAGATATTTCCACTTAGGGGCAAAATTAGTTTTAAAGAAAGTATAAGAATCAGTAGGGCCCCTATACCCTATAGCAAAAAGGCCTTCATGTAAGGGAGTAAGAGAAAGATCAGTTATACCTGTGGCATCTTGAAGATGCAAGTGTTGGCGTATGAGATCCTCAGTGATGGTGACAGTGGTTCCATCAATCTTGGACGTCAAAGAAGTGACTCCATTAATGGTTTGGACAGAGGCATGTTTCCAAAATTGCTCTATATGAGATATGTATATTGTGGGGTTTATGGTGAGAGCATGATGAATGTGGGAACTTCGAAGGAAGTCCATCATGTCGTGGAATGGTTGAAGGTCAGTGTGTTTGAGAGAATAGGGGAGACAGTTATGTTCTTTGACAAATTCCATTGACGATCAATCGGTGATTTTAGGGTTTCAGAGAAGTGTGTGTGAATCGCTCAGAGAGAAAAGAAAGGTCGTGGAAGATATTTTGCAACTGGTAGTTACAATTGAACGAAACTAGAACCTTTAAAGGTTTTGAAAATATCTAATCCCGTGCACACACTTATGGAAGTTACAAAATTACCCTGCACACTTTGACAGATCAAGTGAAACAACTAACAGTCCGAGAAAATAAACTAGCAGCTTGAGAAAAGACTCAACCTGTTAGTTGAAAAGTAAGCATATTTGAATGAAATAGTGTCTCCCCCTTAAACAAGCATATGGAATAGATATATTTTTTCATAAAATAAGAAAGAATGATGAAAAACAAATTAATCCATATTAACCATGCCAATATTTGATACAAGGAAGGTGAATCTTCCTACGTCAAATGGGTTTGTAAATAGATCAGCTAACTGATCATCAGTATGAATTTTGGTAACTTGGATTAATTTCTTCTCATTACAGTCCCTTATAAAATGAAATCTGATGTCTATATGCTTGGTTTTGGGAAATTTCACTGGATTTTGTACAATGCTTATTGCACTTGAGTTGTCAATGTAAATAGGAGTGGATAGGAAATTCATACCATAGTCTCGCAGTTGATTCTGAATCCACATTACTTGGGAACAGCAGCTTGCAGCTGCTACATATTCAGCTTCAGTAGATGAGGTGGAGACAGTTGTTTTCTTTTACACTGCCAAGAGACCAATCTTGCTCCTAGATATTGACATCCACCAGTTATGGACTATCTGTCAATGTTGCATCCTTCATAATCACTGGCAGAATAGGCTGTTAGTTCAAGAGGAGAATCTTTAGGATACCAGAGGCCCAAATGTGGTTGGCCTTTGAGATATCTAAAGAGTCTCTTAACAGCAAACAGGTGTGAGTCCTTTGGAGCACATTGAAACCTGGCACAAACACAAACAACAAACATTATATCAAGTCTAGAAGATGTGAGATACATAAGTGAACCTATCAAGGATCTGTATAGGTGAATGTCCACATCTACTCCATCTTTGTCTGCATCAAGCTGCTTGTGAGTGTCCATTGGAGTACTTGCAACTTTGGTATCTTTGTAACCAAACTTTTCAAGTATGTCTTTAACATACTTTGATTGACATATAAAGAGCCCTGTAGGCTTCTGCTTGACCTGTAGTCCTAGAAAGAAGGTGAGTTCCCCCATTGAACTCATTTGAAACTTTTTGTGCATCAATGCCTCAAACTCTTTGCACAGACTGTCATTGGTTGATCCAAAGATAATATCATCAACATAGATTTGAACAAGCAGAATCTCAGATTTGATGGACTTTGTGAACAATGTTTTGTCCAGAGTACCTCTTTTGAATCCATTCTGTAGAAAGTATGATGACAGAGTGTCATACCATGTTCTAGGGGCTTGGTGAAGTCCATAGAGAGCTTTGTCTAATTTGTAGACTCTGTCTGGATACTTGTAGTCCACAAATCCAGGAGGTTGACACACATAGACCTCTTCTTCAATTGTGCCATACAGAAAAGCAAACTTCACATCCATTTGATATACATTAAACCCTTTGAAGCTTGCATAGGCTAGGAACAGTCTGATGACTTCAATTCTTGCCACTGGAGTGTATTCCTGTGCTACCAATCTTGCTTTGTTCTTGATGATTATCCCTCTCTCATCCTTCTTGTTTCTGAAAACCCATCTTGTACCAATTGCTCTCTTTCCTTTAGGAAGATCAACTAGAGTCCATACATTCTGAATCTTGAATTGCAAAAGTTCTTCATGCATTGCTTCAATCCAAGATGGATCTTTCAAGGCCTCAGATGCCTTCTTAGGTTCTAACTGTGACATGAAACAAGCATCTTCAAAGGCAGCTAGACTAAATTCTGGAACTGCTGATTCAGTATCAGTACACTCTTTGTGAACCATTGTTCTTGTCTGCACAGGAGTGCGTGGATCACCCATTATCTGATTGAGAGGATGATACTTGTGAACTCTTAGTGTTGGCTCTCTGTCTGTCTGATGGAGTTGTATCATCTCCATCAGGACCACTTGATAGTTCAGCTTCAGGAACAGCTTGACTAGAATCTGGGACTGTTTCCCTTTGTGATGGAGTTGTTCCCTCAGGACTTGGGATTTGCACCTCATAGTTTGGATTTGAATCATGCTGAGCATCCAGTACCCCTGGTGGGTCACAAGATAGAAGTGGTATGACCGTATACTCATCCCATTGACCAGAATCTTCAATAGTCTGAAACTTTGTGCCAACAGCTTGATCATTTGTGCTACCAGCATGAGAATTTGTGTTGGCAGCTTCAACCCTGTTTTCATCAGTTTCTGCAGTATACTCAACAAAGCTCAGAGAATTAGTTAGGGTGTCAAAATCAAACAACCAATCAGGACCAGTGCCTTTGACATTTGCAGTGTTTTCATTAAATTCAACATTGGCACTCTCTTCAATGGTTTTAGACACACTGTTATATACCCCATAGTCTTTGCTTTGAGTGGAGTATCCTACAAAGAAACCTTCTTCAGCCTTACTTTCAAACTTTCCTAAGTGAGACTTAGTGTGAAGAGTGCATGAACAGCCTAAGGACTTTAGAAAGGCTATTAAGGGGACTCTTTGATGGAATAACTCATATGGAGTTTTCCCTTGTGATTGAACAACTTGAACCCTATTTAGAACATAACAAGCTGTATTAACTGCCTCTGCCCAAAAGGTCATTGGCAGTTTGGAATCAGCTAGCATGGTTCTAGCAGCCTCAATTAAAGTTATGTTCTTTCTTTCAGCTACACCATTTTGTTGTGGTGTTCTTGGTGCACTATATTGCCTAGCAATACCTTTAGACTCACAGAAACTATTTAGGATATGGTTTTTAAACTCAGTTCCATTGTCTGACCTTATCACCTTAACTTTTAAGTTGGATTGGTTTTCTATCTTAAGAATAAATGATTTAACTAGCTCAGCAGTTTCATCTTTAGACCTAAGAAAGTATATCCAAGTGAATCTGGTGAAATCATCAACGATGACTAAACAGTAAGCCCTTTTATTCAAACTCAAAACAGATGTTGGACCAAAGAGATTCATATGAATAAGATGAAGAGCAGATGAGATTGAATTTACTTCTTTGGCCTTATGAGAAGATTTGTGTTGCTTGCCTTTAAGACATGCTACACAATGATCATCACAAATGAACTCCTTTTGTGGTAAACCTATTACCAAATTCTTTTTGACTAGAAAATTCATAGATTTGAAGCTCATGTGACACATCCTTCTGTGCCAAAGAGCAGACTCATTTGATGATGCTTTAGATATCAAACAACTTAAAGTACTTGATTTGGATAAAAGATCTGTGTCCAAACAGTAGACATTGTCCTTTCTTGGTGTTCTAAGTAAAACAAGATTTTCAGGTATTTTAACATATTTTGAAAGAACAATGCACTCAGAATCTGTGAAGACAACAATATTTTGTTTATCACAGATTTTAGACACACTCAATAAGTTGTACTTCAGCTGTTAAACATATAAAACATCATTAAAAAGCATATTGCCTGCTTTGACAGTACCTTTACCGGTTACCTTACCTCCCTTGGAATTTCCTCCAAATACAACAAACCCACCTTCAAAGCCTTTGAAGTTTGACAGGCAATCAGAGTTGCCTGTCATGTGCCTAGAGCATCCACTGTCCAAATGCCATCTTGTTTTATGTTGTGACCTGTGGTTGCCCTGCACAAATAAAAGCTTAGTTAGCAGTGGAGTAAACCCAAATCAAGTTGGTTTTGGGTTGTCCTTGTGCATTGACATAACTAAACGCTGTCTTTGACTTCTTATACTTAGTGAGATCCACTGATGGGTTCTGTGGAGAGTATTTAGTTATGACATGAGGTATCCAGTTGTTTTGTCCAACCTTTGCAGTAACAGTCTCAGATGATCCATCACCAGTCCCAATTTTAATCCTAGCAGTTCGAACTGAGTGTTTAGTACTAACCGCTTCAGAATTTGCACTAACAGTTTCAACTTTAGGCCTGGCAGTTTCAACATTTGTATCAACAGTTTCATCTGATTTTTTGTCTTTAACACACCATATATGTTTAAAGTTTGATTTGGGTTTTGCCAAAACTTGTTTTTGGTGTGTGGACTGTTTTTTATTGACTTTTGAAAACCTATGATCAACTGTTTTCTTTGGAACTGGTGCAACAGGTGGTTTGACCTTAAGATTTTTTGTGTTTCTAACAAATGCTTGTTTCTGAACCACAGTCTGTTTTGCAACAGATGGTTTATACAAGTAGTGTCTGGCCAAATGGTTTTTCCTGCCACAATGGAAACATTTTTTGACTGTTTGGATTAGAGAACCAGTTTTATTGGACCATAGCTGGTTCTTGTTCCTTTGATTTCCCCTTACCTGCTGGTGCTTGGGAAACTTTTGGACACCATGCTTTTGGCATGTGCAGATTGGAACAGTCTTACCCCTTTTATTACCTTTTGAGGAAGATGCAGTGTTCCAGTTAGAAGGCACAGAAATATGGGGAGCAGCATGGCATACACTCATCTTCTCTTTTCCTTTCATACTGGGATTTGGGGCTGCTATAGGTGCACTCATTGTTTTGTATTCTTTCTCAACTTCTTTGCACTCACACTCTTCATTTTGAATCAGATCTTCTTTAGATTCAGGACTATTTTCAAGGACAGTATCTACAGTGGTCAAATACTCATCTAATGGTTCATTAACAAGCCTATCAGCAACTTCACTCATTGGATGAATGTATTTGTCGTTGTATGGAGGAGGAGTGGCTCTGTATCCTATACCTTCTTTGGGATTTAGCTGAGATTTTACCCTATCTTTAAATTGAACTTCCATTAGGTGTTTCAGCTTTTGATTTGCAAATTTGAAGTTTCCTAGATCTATATTGACATATTCTAGTTTCTTATTAGCTTCTAACACCTTCTGTTCAGTCTCATCTAATTTCTTATTGAGGGATTCTATCTTCTTATTCAGCTCCTTTTTCTCCCACTCATGATATGTTCTATCATGTCCCATTTGAATCTCATTATCTTTATAGTCATTGATCTGTTTTTCAAAATCTTCTATGGTCTGCATGTATTCATATCTCCTCTCTTCCATCTTAGCTAGAGTTTTGCACATGCTCTCATTATGATCTCTGTACTTTTTAACCATATTTTTGCATGTTTGAGAGCAGAGTTTAGCATTTACCTCAGATGGTAGTTCAGTGGAGGTGACATTTGATGTTTCTGCCATTAGAGCTTGATTTTGAAACTCTTCCTTTGTCTGATCACTCCAGTCAAATACATTGTCTTCTTGAGAGACAAATGCTTGAGATGATGAAGCTTGATTGGTTTGCTGGGGTCTTGGGGGCTGTTGACCTTGGGATCTGCATTCTCTGGCAAAGTGACCAAGCTTGTGACATTTGAAGCATTCAACTTTGGATTTATCAAATGCTGGTTTCCCTTCTGGTCTGGCTTGGAAGTTAGATCTGCCAGTTCTTTTCAGAAACCTTTTAGCCCTCATAGTCAGCATTGCATGCTGCCATTTCAAATCCATCTCTTCTAGATCATCTGGATGGATTTGTTCCAAATCTTCAGCATTTAGAGCAAACAGTCCATCATTAGCAACAAAAGCTTCATAATGACCTTAAGTAGGGTTACCATCAGCACCTGAAAAGGAATCACAACAGTTAGATTTATCAGTTAATGCTGATGATAGCAGAGCAGTGTTATGATTGTATGAAAAGGATTTCTTTTTGTTTTCAATCTCAGTTTCAAACACTCTCCGGCTGTTGTAAAGATCATCCAACTCTATTTCATAAAGAGTTTCTTTTGTTCTGCATTGGGCAGCATAGACTGTCCACTCATCACCAAGTGATCTAAGGAATTTTCTGTTGACTTCATCTTGATCCAAGCTGACTTTGGCATTCTCCAATTCATCTACAGTTTATTAAATCTGTCAAAGATTTGAGTAAGGTTTTCATTCTTGCCACCAGAAAAATTTTCATACTGCTGTTTCAGAAGATCTTTCTGATTCCTTTTGGTGCTAGCATTGCCAGCAAATATTTTCTCTAAAGCAACCCAAAGGGAATGAGCAGTATAAATTTTTTTATACTGATGTTGATAAGCATTTGGAATGGCTATCTGTAGAAGTGTAAGAGCTTTCACTTCATTCATTCTAGCCTTTCTTTCAAGTTCAGTCTTTGGAGGTGTTTTTATGGGCTTGCCCTCAGCATCAAGTTCAGGATCAACTACAGGAGGAAATTCAACAGCTTCCCATATGGCATAGTCAATAAATTGAATGTGCTGTTGAATCCTGAGTTTCCACATTTCAAACTCAGTGGGTTTGAGCATAGGCACTTTGAGTCCTTGCCCAGATCCACTACTGCTGTTATCAAATACCATTGCAGAAAATTAAAATTTTAAAAGAAAGCTTCTGACTTTGAAAACAAAGAAAGACCTGTGGCTCTGATACCACTTGTCAAGATCAAAATCACTACCTAAGATTACCTGGTTTGAATTAATCAGAGTATAAACCAATAACCTTGTATTGAATCAAAGTCCAATTAAGAAGTTTGCGGAATAACACTTAACTGTTTTAGAAAAGCTTTCAAAACAAACAATCACATAAACATAATCAATAATCAAAAGTCACTTGTATTGCCAAACTCAATGATTACAACCACCTCTAATCTGTTTGATTAGACGAAGAACACAGATTGTTCTTAGGGTTTTTACAACCTTAGAGGCTTATGAAAACTTAATCAGAAAAGCAATTACAGCTGAATAAACTTGTACGTGCAGACTTTCAATGGAAAAACTTATTCTATGTATATATACTGCTTTCTGATTTGTTTCCTTGATAAACTCTGATTTCTCTGGTAGTAGATATGCTTGAATCTTCGAATATATCTTTTCGTGAATATCAGCACTTTCTGTTTATTGAGCTGTTGAGCATCTTGAAGTTTATCTGTTGAGCAGCTTGAGTTTGAACACTGGCAGCTTGAACTTTTGAACTAGCAGCTCAAACTTCAACAACTAACAGCTTGAACTTTGTACTTACACAGAAAATCTACTAACAGTTTGAGAAATCTAACTAAAAGCCTGACATACTTAGAATATTTCCCAACATAATGTGTAAAGAATTGTGTTTTCATGCATGAAAAATCTGCTTAGAAAATAATAGTTGAGTGTGTCCCAGCTGTTCTTGTTCAAGTTGTCTGTCTGTCTTGTAAAATCAGTGAGTACATCTTGGTGATTGAATTCATTGCAACTAGTCTGAGTGTGTCTTAGATTAGTTGTCTATCTATTGTTCTGTCATTTTAGTTTGAACCTTTCCGCAGTTCAACTTGTTTGAAATTAACGCTTGTTGATATATATACATACAAACATTGAGAAAACTGTGTTGAACTTCTAAATAGTTGTATTCACCCCCCTCTACAGCTTACAGCAACATACTTAGGAAACCTTTTGGGACCTACAATTGGTATCAGAGCAAGTTTAGAGTGTGTGTTAACTCTAAGATCTCTTAGATCTCCCTATTTCCCACCATGGACAATAGTTCTACCAACTCCTCCTCTTACTATGAGAATGGGTCAATGGCTAAACCACCCAAGTTCAATCATCCGAACTTCTCTGACTGGAAGTGTAGGATGATGCTCTATTTAGAGAATCTGGATGTACAACTACCAGAGATAGTGATGGAAGGTCCCTATGTGCCAACTTCTGTCACTATTATAACTCCTGCTGCTAAAGGAGCTGTTCCTGAAATCAGGATCATTGCAAAGTGTTGGTACACCCTGTGTGACGATAGCAGTCTAAGTAATATTAGCATTTTGTGTAAGTCTTGAATAGTAACGAGTGTTTGATATATGGGTTTATATATGTTTGATAATTATTGATTATATGTTTGAACTGGATGTAATGTATTACAAGAAGTTCAAACATAAAGTTCAAAGATAAATTCAAACATAAGTTGAAACATAAGTTCAAATAGAAGTTTAATATGTGAAATTCGAATTTAGAATAAATTCGAATTCATCATTGAATATCATTCGAATTTAATGTAAATCCGAATGTGTAGTGTAAGGCAGATTCGAGAGTGTCAAGGGGACAAACTCGAATGGGCCTTGGGCCTGATTCGAGTTTGGCCCATGGCAAACTCGAATGGTCCACTATAATTAGGGATAGACTCGAATCATTAAGTGACTTTTGCAGAATTCGAGAGAGATTAAGCAAGAGAGCGATTTCGAGTTTATCAGTGTTTTGAGTGTAATTTCGGAGAGAATCAGTTCGTAGGTGCGTTCATCGTCGTCCGTATAGCGTTGTGATAGTCTCCGTGTTCCGTGTGAGAGTTGTATCCGTAAAGCCGTTAACGAGGATTCCGCAATCGTTGACGGTGTCGCGTCTAGATAGATCTGTGTAGTGCATGACCTTACAAGTGGTATCAGAGCCAACGGGGTGTTCTTCGTGTTCATCCTAGGTTTCTTGACGCTTTTGGACGGTTAATCTCACAAGTCTTTGCATTTTTCGAGCTTATCAAATTGGAATCCGGGAAATACTTAGTTGTTTTTCACGTTTTTGGTCGAAATCAATATTTTTACTTGTAAAAATATTGGTTTAATCTGAAAAACGTTAAAAACTCGAGGTATTAGCCGTTTCTCGAGTTTGCGGCGCTCGAATCTGTTAGGAGTCATTAGGGTTTTGCTCATTTTCGAGTCTGACCAAATATACGCTCCTTTCGAGTTTCATTCAAAGTGCTTTCGAGTTTAGAGTCTTCGAGTTTGCTTCGAATTTGGAATAGAGTCGAATAGGGGCTTCGAGTTTGACAGAATTTCGATTTTGACTGTTATTCGAGTTTGCTTGGACCTTCGAGTTTGGAGACATTCGAATTTGTCACATATTTCGAATTTAATTGAATTTACAAAATTAAATCGAATTTAATCCCAAATAGGTTTAAACTTAATTATATTCGAATTTACCTAAATTTGAAAGAATTAACTTAAATTAATTTCGAATTAATTTTATTAAGTTGAAATTCAATTACTTTTGAAACAATGACAAATCTTCAACGGTTTCTGGAAATGGATCATGAGGTCGGGAAAGCAAATACTCCGCCTAAGCTAATGAAACTCGAAGACTATTACTGGTGGAAAGATCGGTTTGCCGATTTTGTGCGTTTCAATGACATGCGTATGTGGATATGTATCGACGAGGGATACATTCCACCGACCGCTGAGATAGAAGGGCGACAGAAGGTTGTCACGTATTCGAAAATGAAGGACGATGACAAAAAGCTATTTGAAGCTGAGAACCGCGCATACGCTATCATACGAATGGCGTTACCTCAGGACATACTGCACACTTTCCACAATCAAAAGACATCGAAGGAGCTTTGGGAGACGTCGGAAAAGAGGTGTGAGGGTAATCCGAGGGTTCGGAGGAAGCGTATGGAGTTGCTGAAACAGCAATTTGCGATTTTCAAGGCTTTGAAGGATGAGAAGCTGGACGACACCATCACACGCTTTTATCATCTACTGACCGAGCTAGAGAGTCATGACATTGAGTATAGCGACACAGAAAAGAATAATAAGCTTCTTGATGCCTTACCAGCCAAATGGGCGATGTATGTGGCTATGATTTAGCTTGATGAGGATAAGTACTATACTCAATCTCTGGAGGATGTGGTGGGAACGCTGAGGGCGTATCATTTCGAGCTACTGAAGGCAGAAACGGATTATGAACAAGTCCAAAATCCAGCCATGTATTTTGGAAAATCAAAACCTTCAGTAGCAGCGGACATGAAGACAGCTACAGCCTTTTTCACGGGAGAAACGGCGTCATCTGAGCTAGAAGACGCACAGAATAGAGCTTTCTTAGGTTTTGGTAGACCGGAAGAACAGCACCATCAGGCTACACCGGCATCAACATCTCAGGGCTACTCTAAGATGCCCATGAGCGCTAAATCGGCCGAAGAGCATTTAAATTTATTGGCTTCATTCGTGGCTGCATATGGAAACTGCATTCAGGGTAAAATAAACGATCATGCTCTCTGGGATGAAGACTACAATCAGGTAGACCCTGATGACCTTGAGGAGATGGATCTCAAGTGGCAACTGGCCATGGTAACCCAACGGGTTAAGCGATTCATCAAACGCACGGGAAGAAATTTGAGTATGAAAAACAAAGGGGTTGGCTTTGATAAGTCCAAGGTCAAATGCTACAACTGTCAAAGCTTAGGACACTTTGCTAGAGAGTGTCAGAGACTGAAGGTAGAAAATTACCAAGGGCAGAATCAGTCTCATGGACAGTATCAGAACCAATCTCAACAGAGATATCTTCCGAGCACATCATCCAGTCAAGCAAACATAGCTGGTCTGTTATCTAATGTCACATCAGACAGAAACCGTTCGGTTTGGATTCTAAACGATTTGATTTTGACCTGGAAACCTGCTATAACAGGTTACCATCAATTAATACCAACAACTTTTATTTTTTTACCAATAATAGCACAAACATTTTATTTTTTTTACCAATAATAGCAGTGACTTTTAACTTTTATCAATAATAAAAACATATCAACTTAAATTTCCTTTATCTTTGACTAATCATTAATTTAAAAGAACTAAGTTTATGCAAAATCGAAAAACAATAAAATAAGTTCATAATCCATTTTTTTGTTTAAATTTTGTTAGATATAAATCAAATGCAATGTGTGGCTATTAAAATATAAAAAATATGTTTTCTGTAGACATTAAAAATGAAGATTATTTTGATTAGGAGTGGACATGGATCGGGTTTTGGAAAAAATCAAAAACCAAACTGAAACATCGGTTTCTATATTCAAGAAACCGTTCGGTTTGGATTTTAAACGATTTGATTTTTTTGTTTTTATTTCGGTTTCAGTTTGGTTTCGGCTTTTCTTTGTCATGGTTTTCAATTTCAATTCTTTCTTTCTAAAACCAAAAAACACACACACAGATATATATATATATATATATATATATATATATATATATATATATATATATATATATATATATATATATATATATATGGATACATAAAATCAGAATATATAACACTTAATGCATTCTTTCACAAACAAGATTTAGACATTAAATCATTTTATCATTCAGAACCATGACAACATAAAAATGCAATAATAATACAACAATAATAATCATCATAATATTCAAAGTGAGTTTTAGTCTCATATGAAATTTAGACATTGAAAAGTTAAAACTTTCAATAAAAACTTAAATGAAGAAACGTAACGAAGGAAGAGTATTTATAAATTTTAAAATTATAAAACTTCAGTTTGGTTTGGTTTTTTGGTTCCGGTTTTTTGGTTTTTTTGGTTTCAGATTGGTTTTTGGTTTTTTTGCACACTCCTAAGTTTGATATGCCATATTTTCATGCATAGCCTTATAGAGGTATGATAGGGACGACCATTTAAGTGTAGCATGACAACATGAAACTCAATTCATTTTCTATAAGATGTCATAGAAATATAATGAACACATTATGCTATATTGTATTATTTTTTGGATACTTATTACAACAATATTTGCATTATTTATTTATGTGATGATTAAATGAATAATAATAAATAATTGTGATCTAATTATGGATAATTAGTCTTTTATTTATTTGATAATTAAAATGGTAATAATTAAAAGATATATCCCTTTATTTTATTGATAATTATATATGATTTACATTTATGAAAATCAGATGACGTTCAAATAAGTTCATAGTTTATATTTGTATCCAAATTTTGTTAGAGATAGAATAATTGGATTATTAAATCATATATAATTATTCATAAAATAAACAGATGCAACTTTTTAATATTAACATTTTATTTACCAAATAATAAAGAACTAATGATTCATGATTTAAATCATAATTATTTATAATATTATTCATTTATTTATCAAATAAATAAATAATGCAAATATTGTTGAACTAAGTATCCAAAAAAGAATACAGATGTAGCATAATGTGTTCATTATATTTCTATGACATCTTATACAAAATGATTTGAGTTTCACATTGTCATGTTACACTTAAATGGTCAACCCTATCATACCTATAAAACCCGGCTATGCATGAAAATATGACACATCAAAATGATCTATATTTTTTAATGTCTATAGAAAACATATTTTTTTATCTCTTTTATAGGCACACATTGTATTTGATTTATTTCTAACAAAATTTAAACGAAAAATGGATTATTAACTTATTTGATTGTATTTCGATTTTCATAAATTTAGTTTCTTTAAAGTAATGATTAATTGAAGATAAAGAAATTTTTAATTTGATATGTTTTTATTATTGGTAAAAAGTTAAAAGTCTCTGCTATTATTGGTAAAAATATAAAATGTTGTTGCTATTATTGGTAAAAAGATAAAAGTTGTTGGTATTAATTGATGGTAATCTGCTATAGCAGGTTTCCAGGTCAAAAGTTGGTATAATCGGTAAAAAAATACAAAAGTTGTTCCTATTAATGATAAAAAACAAATAATGTGGGTATAAACGGTAAAACTAAAAAAATTTGTTGCTATTTTTGACATATAACCCATATATATATACATACATATATATATATATATATATATATATATATATATATATATATATATATATATATATATATATATATATATATATATATATATATATATATATATATATATATATATATATATATATATATATATATATACATATATACATATATATATATATGTATATATATATACATATATATACATATATACATATATGTATATATGTATATATATATACAGGACCTTAATTTAGTGCAGAACCAATCTAAACCATTGGATTATAATATAACACTAGGCATAAGATGTTAATTATGCAATTAACATTGAATTAATAGTAGCCTACCAAGTTTGACTGTCCACTTTAACTTTTATTTTCACTATTTTAATATCGAATGGACATGCAGTGTTGCATATATGATATATAGTATCACTTCGACGTTGAATATGTGATATGAACTGTAATTCAACATTGAATGATCTCTATATAACATATTAAATGGTCGTCTAGTAAAAAAAAAATTCACGAAAAATAAACACGTAAAATAACCAAAATATAAACTCACTTCTCAAATTTTATAAAATAATAAATATCAAAGCAATTTTTTTATAATAACCCTTGTTATGAAAAAAGGATGATTACAAAAATAACCAAAATATAAACCCACTTCTCAAATTTTACTAAAAAAATTCACATAACCAAAATACTCATCATTTACGTTACCACATTTACGTGATGACCACTATTTACATGACTTGTACTTTTTAATAATTTTTAAAACATTACATTACAAAAGGTAAAAAGTAACGTAAAATACATTATCTTTACGTTATCAAATCTATTCTTGGGAAGGAGCACAATGAGATTCATTCCCAAGAATAGATTTGGTAACGTAAACTAAGGGGGCGTTTGGTTTGCAGAATGTTTATTCCTGGAATGAAATCTGTCAAATGAATGGAATTCTGGAAGGAATGAAATCTGTCTGAATCCAAATACCATGGTTTGTTTTTTGTTTGTGGCGGCTAGGGATGTTTAGGAATGCTTTGAGAATGAAATTTAAATTCCTTTCATTTTGCTATGGAATGGTCATTCCTTGAAAATGGAGGATTTTTTTCTAAAATGTGGAATGATCATTCCATTCCTTTGGACTACCAAACAACCCATCAATTTTCATTCCAATTCCATCAGATTCCAGTGAACCAAACGCCACCTAAGTGTACTTTACGTGATAATTCACCTTTTGTAACGAAATGCATTGAAAGAATAATAAAAATTATAAGTAACGCAAATATTGGCCGCCACGTAAATAAGGTAACGAAAATGTTGGGTATTTTGGTAATGTAACATTTTTTTGGGTAAAACTTGATAAATGTGTTGTTTTTTTTTTTGGTATTTTTGTAATTATCCGTATAAAAAAAATTTTAAAGACATATTATGTATATATATGTATAGACCATTCAGTGACAAAGACTTAAAAAAAATCCAGTGACTTAATCGATAAATCCATATCAACAATTATAAATACTACGAGTTATTTATAATATTTTATTTAAGATAGAACACACCTAGATTGTGTGTGTATGTACGTCTGTATGTATAGCATGCAAATATAAACACCTCCCATACTGGTCAAGGTGAAATAGTTTTATTATTTTTTTGACATAAAAAACATTATAGAATACCGCTTATTATTTAAAAAAACACCTCCCAGGCTGATGCATAATATTTTTCAACTATTTATACTTTTGTCATTTGATCTAAACTATACAATTTTTTGATCTACTGCATATCATATGTCTTTTTATTTGTACCTCAATGCTCAAAAGTTCTCCACTGATCTCCCTTTACATATATATATATATATATATATATATATATATATATATATATATATATATATATATAGGGTTGGGTTCCGGTAAGAACCCTCGTTACCGTGAGAACGTGAGAACCACTCCAAAATGCACAAATTTGTACATCAAATGCACAAATTTAAAAATTAAAAGTTTTATTTAAAACCATTATTAGTCTTAAATATTAATAAATATCATAATCTAACACTAAAATTACATTCAAAAATTATATTCATTAAATTATAAACTAAATGCACAAATTTGAACATCAAATGCACAAATTTTCTTAAATGCACAATTCGTACATAAAATGGATAAATTATAACATGAGATGCGTAAATTTTTACATGAAATGCATAAATATATCGAAAACATTTAATTTTAGTATCAAATGCACAATTTCATACAATGGATGCACAAATTTTAGAGTGGTTCTCACGTTCTCACGGTAACGAGGGGTTCTCATGTGAACCCAATCCTATATATATGTATATGTATATATATATATATATATATATATATATATATATATATATATAGATTTAGGTTCAAAAGAGTCCCTTCAAATATCCAGTGTACCAAGGGTACCCATCCAAAGCCACAAGATTAAATAAATCAATGGTTGTGATCAAAAAATACAATTCCATGCGCGCCCACCCTTTTTTTGGCTGGAAGGGTATTTTCGTAATTACAACGACCATTCACATTACTTAATTCATTATTCACATTAATTGATCATTCACATTTGTTAATTGATCATTCACATTACTTAGTTATTCATTCACAACACTTATTTGATCATTCACAAGAATTATTTGACTATTTACAATTGTTTTACACTTATTTGATCATTCACAATAATTATTTGACTAATTGATCATTCATATTACTTAATTGATCATTCACATTACTTAATTGACCATTCACATTACTTAAATGATCATTCACATTACTTAATTGATCATTCACCTTACTTAAATGATCATTCACATTGCTTATTTGACCATTCACATTGGTAAAATAATATCAGCACAACATGTGAATCTGAGCATTGTCAACTACTAACAAACAGTAACAAGATTAATGACAAACAGTAACAATGGTCATACATGTAACACTCAAATTCTCAATTCTATCAAACATTAATAACATCAACCAATGTGAATGATCATTCAGCTAATGTGAATGGCCATTCACATTAGGAAATTTACCATTCACATTGGTTGTACCATATCAGCACAGCATGTATGTTGTGCATCGTCAACTACTAACAACCAGTAACAAGATTAATGACAAACAGTATCAATTGTCATTCATGTAACGCTCAAATTCTCAAATCTATCAAACATTAATAACATCAACCAATGTGAATGATCATTCAGCTAATGTGAATGACCATTCACATTAGGAAATTTATCATTCACATTGATTGTACCATATCAACACAGCATGTATGATGTGCATCGTCAACTACTAACAAGCAGTAACAAGATTAATGATAAACAGTAACAATGGTCATTCATGTAAAGCTCAAATTCTCAAATCTATCAAACATTAATAACATCAACCAATGTGAATGATCATTCAGCTAATGTGAATGACCATTCACATTAGGAAATTTACCATTCACATTGGTTGTACCATATCAGCACAGCATGTATGTTGTGCATCGTCAACTACTAACAAGCAGTAACAAGATTAATGACAAACAGTAACAATGGTCATTCATGTGACGCTCAAATTCTCAAATCTATCAAACATTAATAACATCAACCAATGTGAATGATCATTCAGCTAATGTGAATGGCCATTCACATTAGTAAATTTCACCATTCACATTGGTGAAATAATATCAGCACCTTACATTAGTCATGTTAATTGTCAACTACGTTTTGTGAATGATCAGTCTTCTAATGTGAATGGTCATTCACATTAGGTAAATGTCCATTCACATTTGATGAATGACGAGAACAGCAATGTTAGACTTCATCTTCTACATACCATCAATGTTAAATGTATTTAAGTAATGTGAATGGTCAATTAAGTAATGTGAATGATTAATTAATTAATGTGAATGATTATTTAAGTAATGTGAATGGTCAATTAAGTAATTTGAATGGTTAATTAAGTAATGTGAATGATCAAATAAGTGTACAAGAAGTATAAATAGTTAAATAAGTGTTGTGAATGATCAATTAAGTAATGTGAATGATCAATTGACTAATGTGAATGATCAACCAATGTGAATGATCATTCCCTTAATGAAGCTGAAATCGCGTTGAATGTCCATCATGCCCCTCCCCTGTATTTTTGATCCTGTGGTTGATGAATGGTGCGTTGGGTACTCCGGATTTCACATGGTACGCCGTAGAACCAAATTCTATATATATATATATATATATATATATATATATATATATATATATATATATATATATATATATATATATTGAGGTTCTATGGGGCACCATATGCATCGGGAACCAAATGGGAACCAAAAATGCATTGCTTGTTTACAAAGGGTGCATTAAGGGCATTTTGGGAATGCTTAATAATATATTGTTAAATTATAAGATTTAATTTAATATTTATCATTTATTTAGGAAACTAAATAAAATGATCAACCACCTTCCCATAAATTCATCCCCTTTTCTCTCTCTTTCCCTTTCTCTTTCATGGCTAGCCTCTCTCCATCTCTCTTTCTCTCAACCAGTTTTCACAAGACAACCACTACTACTACCGCCAGACCCAGCACCACCATCGCTGTCCACCGTCGGTATGCAACTCTGCACCATACCTGTGCATCGATGTTGACGAGAATTTGCTTGCGTCTGTTGATCATGGTTTTTGAGTATCAGTTTTTTCACAAACAGTTCATTCTACGATTCTGTATCATGCTTATGGCTAGTCAAAGAATTCTAAGATTCTTTATTAATGTTGGTGGTTATTGCTTCCAAGAAATAGTTGGAGCATATGGTATTGGTTGTTTCAAACATGATGCACAACAACAATGCATCACGACAATGATGAACACATTGAAGACGTTGATGAACACGTTTAAATTTCAGAGATGCATCACGAAATTAACACGTTTAAATGTCGAAATGCATCACGATTTTGGTGATGCATAATGATGGAACAAAGACGAGGATGAATATGGCCGAAATGCATCATGTTTGAATTGAATTGGATGAGATGCATCGTGTTTGAAGACGAATCCAATAAATTCGATGAAGGTGCGTCATGTTTGTTTAGATTCGGATAGAATATTTTGAATTCAAGCATCTGCCGATTTTGCCCTTTCGCGCGCGAGAAGTTATGCACCCGTGCACCCCATTTCAAGTTAATACCTTTTGCCCTACATCTGAACCATAAAATTCAGATCTAACGGTCGCATACAGGTTCCCAAAAGTGCACAATGCATACAGATGCCCCCATAGAACCTGACCCTCATATTATATATATATATTATATATATAATATATATTATATTATATATATATATATTATATATATATGTATGTATGTATAAAATATGTTTCATATAATATACATACAACACACACACACACATATATATATATATATTATATATATATATATATTATATGTTTCGTTTGAGTACCTAAAAAATGCAGAGTATTGTGGGTACCTGAACACACGAGTTTCGGATGTGAACATGCTTTGAAAAAAGTTATGCAGGTACAAATAATATAAGGCTATTTGTAAAAAATTATATACATTCACACTTTCTAGCATCTTAAAAGTCATTGAACGTGAAAAAATTATGTGAACATGCTTAGTGTGAACACACGTTCACAACAGTGCAGTTCATGTGAACATGCACACGTTTCACATAATTCTAGTGTGTGTTTATGTGTGATTTTTTACAAGTAGTCTTATATTATTAATTTAAACATGATTATGAAAAAAAAAATGATTTTAAGCGAGGTACCTCCGGTACTCCGCAAAACTAGTGGTACTCATTTGAACCCAAATCTATATATATATATATATATATATATATATATATATATATATATATATATATATATATATATATATATATATATATATATATATATATATATATTTGGGTTCAAATGAGTACCACTAGTTTTGCGGAGTACCGGAGGTACCTCGCTTAAAATCATTTTTTTGAAATTTTTTTTCATAATCATGTTTAAATTAATAATACAAGACTACTTGCAAAAAATCACACCTAAACACACACTAGAACTATGTGAAACGTGTGTGTTCACATGAAGTGTACTGTTGTGAACGTGTGTTCACAACTAAGCATGTTCACATGAATTTTTTCACGTTCACATGACTTTTAAGATGATAGAAAGTGTAAATGTATATAATTTTTTACGTATAGTCTTATATTATTTGTATCTAAATAAATATGAAAAAAAAATCAAAAAAAAACTTTTTTTCAGAGCAAGTTCACATCTGAAACCCGTGTGTTCACAGGTACTCACGATACTCTGCATTTTTTAGGTACTCACACGATTCATATTCTATATATATATATATATATATATATATATATATATATATATATATATATATATATATATATATATATATATATATATATATATAGACACACACACACGTTATCATGAGAAGCTAAATATATCTTGAAAAATGTGAGAAGCACTATGATTTGCTATTTTTATATATTGATTTATTAATTTGTACATTGATCATATTTTTAAATTTGTGATCCATTATTTATAAATTCAAAAACTAATGAATCAACGTAAAAATGTAATGAATTGCTGATTTATTCATTCTAGAATTTATGATTCATCATTTACATATTTAGAAAACAGTGAATCAATATGTAAAATATGAATCACGGCGATTCTCATAATCCTCAATATATATATTTATTTTCTCATGTTATTTTAAATCTCTCTCTCACTATATATACAGATTACACACACACACACATACATACATACATACATAGAGAGAGAGAGAGAGAGAGAGAGAGAGAGAGTGAGAGAGAATGAGAGAATGAGGTTCGATGGAGAACCAATGTGTATCGGAGAACATTGGAGAACAATAATACATCACAAAAGAAAGCATTATGCATCACAAAGGAGCTATTGTATACCATATAAAAGGGATTGTGCATCATGGGTGGATCGTTATGCACAATCCTCTCCGCGTGCATCGAAGTTCCCCTTGTAATGCATAATCCCCCGTGTGATGTAAAATCTACTCATATCATGCACTGTGTCATTTTTTTATGATGCATTATAGTTTTTCAAGGTTTTCTGATATATACACAATTGATATAAACGCCGATTTTATTAATAAATAATAAAATAATTCAAATTCTATTGAAATAAAATGTGTATAAAAATATGGAAATAATTGAATTTAATAAATTTGACTAGTTTTTATGTTTGTCAACTTGCCATGTTGTTGTTACTTGTTAGCATAGCCCACATCATATTATTGACTACGAATTTTTGTTCTGAAGAAGTCAAAAGCACATGCATTGTCATTGTTCCACATTTATTTATTATATATATTTATTATATATATATGACCTATATGTTCTTATCCTAGTTTGTGTATCTTCATTTATGGTAACCCCATGGGACTGTGAGTTTAGAACGACAAATTAACATATTTCTACTACTAAACTACTCATTTGCCTAAATAGGGACAAAAGAACTTCCTTCCACCATGTAAATCCCAACTTGCCTTCGACGGGAGTCGAATCCGTGACCTCTCTCTTACATCACACCACTCTTACCAAATGGGCTAAACCCCATACATTTAAGAATTTAGTTTGTGTATCTTATAAAATAATTTAGTTATCGCTATGTGTGTGTAATATATTTTTAACTCTGATTTACAAATTAATTTCTATATGACCATAAATAAGTTAGGTCGTTTTGTGAAACGTATTGCTTTAATTTAATTTTATTCGGTAAAATAGTAATGACATATATATGTATTTAATTTATATAACTAAACATATATGTTTAGGCACATAATCATTTTCCAAAGCTATCAAAAATAGTTATTCATTTAACAAGAAAACATTCAATCTATTTTATAAGAGTTTAATTTAACATAATGTGTAAAATGCATGTGTTTTAATATGACAAAATAATAATTCTAGCAAAAGAAGTTGGCAGGTCATGTTAGTCGCATTTCATGTCAATTTACTAATTTTGGTTTATGTTATTTTTCAAGTTGTGTATCGGGTTGAACCATTTAGTTATAATTTTTTTTATTTCAAGCCAATTTAAAATTTTAAAATATAAAGTGATTTGCGTTTAGTAATACTATTACTAATTAAACATTTTAGAAACAAAAATAATAAATAATGAAATTGGCACCAAATCACCCATCTTCCCACATTTCACTATTCACTTTGACGGACAATTTTGAGTTTTTTACCTAACAGACAGGACGATTAAATTGATTCGTTGTAAAAAAACTAAGCTAAAACATACAAAATTTTAAATGAAAATTTATAGAACGGTGTATTAGTCAAATTGTTCTTTGAAATTTTTTTTAAAATTATGTAAAAATTTATGACTTTTGGTCATCAACTCGTTTGCTTGAAATTGTCACCCCTACTTTGAAGTTTGACCCATTTGCTTCAATCTATCTTGATTTTGGTTTTTGAACGAATCTTTAAAACAATCAACATAAATGTACAAGTTTTATGTAACTCACCTCTCGTCAGATTTCATAATTGTAATCAAATCTGGTAGTATGACGTCAATTAATGAATATAATGATCCGATTTCAACTACAAATTTGATTTTTGAATTCTAGACATTTAATTTCAAACTTACCATATGGGTGAACTTTGGGTTATCGCACTTATACCTATACCTGTTTATATTTCTTTTATGTTCATTTATTTTATCATGTCAAAAATTGTCGACTTTAAAAATAATAGAGTTATATATCAAATCCAATGTCAGAAAATATATTTAAAATTGAAAGAAAAAGGCAAAAAAAAATAAATATATTGGGATCGGCTTATTGTAAAAATAAAATGTTATATTGTAATAGCTCAAATAAAATGAAATATCAATCTTAGGACAGTGGGGATAGATTGTTAAGAGAGTGTTTGGTTTTGCGTTATGAACGAAATTATTATCTTATTACGTTACAATAACGCAAATAATTGGTTTAAAGTGTTTGGATTGCATACGTTAATAAGTAATTATTTGCGTTTAGAGTTAATCCTATCACATTTTATTATAAGTAAAAAAATATAGCTTATTTGCTTAATAAGTGACTATTTGATCATTTTACAAGTTAAAACGCAAATCCAAAAACTTTAAAAATTGACTATTTGATAATTATGATAGCAACAGCAGAAACTAAACCAAGCAAAACATTCCTGCAACATTTTTTGTTACAACTATTATTTTATTATTAGTTTGTAAAATACTACAGCACTTTTTAAAAGCAAATCTAAACATCCTCTACGTCAGCATTATTTATATTTGGACCTACAAAAATATATGACAACCAAGAAGTCATGAACCATCTTTTGGTTGTGACACCAATATAAATGATGTATATCCTTTTTGAGCAAGTCCTAAAGCTATTGTTAGTAATTTTTGTTTTGGACATAAACAACCCTCAAATTAACAAAACCATGACAAATCAGTCCTATGATGCATATAGATTTTGATTAACTTCAATTTTTACTCACACAGACAAATTTTATGAATGTTAAAAGTTAAGTAAATGAAAATTTTCTATCCCAAATTATCAAAATTCTCTTAGATAATGTTTAAAAACTATTACTCTTTGATCACTTATAATGTTATGCATGATACAAAGTAAAACCATTAAAAAGAAAAAAGAAAAAAGTAATCTAATTGGTTGTCGAATGCATTCATGACTATTAGTTACTTGTATTTTATTTATTTCACAAATAAATTCTTAATTTTTTTGAAGTGGAAAGTTTCTAAACTATCATATTTATATAACTATATATGCAAAGCCTTGTAAATTTGTAATCTTGTATGGATGTATATTTTACTATTATGGACAAGATACAAACATAGGCAATTTAGAGGAGACCCAAGGTTGTGGCTTCGAGTCCCATTGTGGACAAAAAAGTGTAGATTTAGGAGTGGGATAGATGAGTGTGTGGGTTCTGCGGTTCAAAAAAAACATGCATATGTTTTTTTTTTCCCCAAGGTTTGAAGTTAATTAATGTTAAACTATCAATTGTAAGGCAAACATACATACATCCGTACGTACGTATGTATAGTATGTGTATAATCATTTCTAAACTAGGGGGTCTTCACACCTCCCTCAATGCCATTTTGTTTGTTGAACCACGACACCCATCACCTTGCATTTTTTTCTCACATCTCTCTCTCTCTTTCATTAAAAATAAAAAAAAAAAGTGAATGGTGATAACGATGTCCTGAGTGTTAACTATTATAGGAAGGTGGTGTGATGTGATACTGACATATGTGAACTTTAAACTGTGAAGAGTGGAAACTAATCTTGAAATCTTGATGGATTATATATCAAAGATGAGTATAAGAAGCTCTATTTGGGGTTGGCTTCAAAGTCAATGACTACAAGTGTTATGGTTCATGGCCAAGACTTTAAAGTCAATTGTGGCCTTTTTTTAGGTTAATTTTTTATTTGGAAACAATTTTGCTTACTTATAAGACCATTTTAAGAAGCAATTTCATTACTTGATTTGGAAACAAGTTTGCAAGTGGTGTAGGTTCTTATTAAAGGCTTATAAGACCATATTTAGAAGCCAAATAATAGATGGAAAACTATAAATGAATACGTAATCATCAATAGTGGATTTCTAGGTTGTTCCACGAATTATTTGTTACTACTTGTACTGGCATGGTTTTAACTACATTACAAACATCGATTTTCCCTCCACATGTAAGCACAGGTCACCAGCTCGACAATTTAAGTAGGGTTTTGTTCACATGATAAAATGTCGGCTCATTCTAATGGCAAGTGAGATTGATGATCCCGAACCCTAATTAACCCAAACAAGTATACATTCATAAGTAAAACATGATTTGAAAAAGAGGTTATTATTCATCTTTTTATAAAAGGCATAGTACCTAAGCATGATTCTAGATGCATCGATTCTTCAACAGCTTGTGAAAGTTAAAGCAAGAATGATTTCAAAAGTAGCGGTCCATATATATCATTCTAATTGTACAATTAAGTAAAACATGATTTCATAAGGTGGTTAGCCTACCTTTTGACAAAAAAATATGAAATGTAGCATGATTTTGAAACTTATCTATCATGAATGATTAAAAACCTTTAGTTTGGAGCTTTTAACTTGTGTGTTGAATAATGATAAGGTGTGTCAATTATTTAGTTTTTTATATAAAAATGCATGTCAACTATTTTCATGTTAGTTCTAACTTCTAACAAGTCGTAAGGTCATAAAAAAAGTGTGTCATATATGATGTCGATTTTGTAGGATTGTTCATTCATGATATCGTATATATGTATATCTAACATTTGTTTAATCATATTTTGTGTGAAATAACTAAGGGACCATTTTCATTGAAATGATTTTTTTTTGTGTTCGCTTTTATTGTAGTACAATATCTAAGTATTAGGTCTAAATATAAAACTATTAAGTTATATTATGAAATTTTCATTCATTTAATGAATAAGAAATTATTTCATAATGTATTTCTGCTTATTCGAAAACTGATGTTGTTTTGAAATGTTCCTAGGTTATGTTTGGTTTTCATGTTCTATTATATGTACATTCTAATACAAAAGTAAATATTTTTAGTATGTATTTCAGTTCTCTTAATTGTTATAGGTTTTTTTAGTAATTTGGGTTTATAGATTTGTGAATATTCATGATACAATATGACAATTATTTTTATTCTTAACTAAATAGTAAATACACTAGTTGATTGTATATTACCATACATTAACATATCAAGTTTTAGAATATGATCATTTGAAATTTGTTGTATTAGTACATAAAATTAATAAAAATCAGCAGCTAATACATTTCCTAGATTAATGTCTTGTTTGTTTGTTTTGTTTTTTTTTTTTTTTTTTTTTTTTTTTTTTGCAATAAGCTCTTTTAGAGCACTTATATTTTCACGTGGAAAGATATTTTGTACTAACTGCAGACTTAAAAAGTACTTTAGACATTTAATATCTTAAAAAACAAACAACACCTAAATAAGCTTAAAACATACAAAATCATTTAAAACGTGTTCTTAAATTTTTATATATATGGTTATTAGTTTTATTATTTAACAAAGCTTGTCCTAAGGAATTAAAGATTTCCTCATTTAGTTAATCGTATCGACTAACAATTTTATAAAAATATAAGATTACACATTTATTAAAAACACAAAACTTTATGAAAAAACTTGTGATAAAATAATATTATTCCTTAAAATAGCAAAAGGGTAATTTAATATTTTATTGAAGTGTACAAAATTGTAGAGGAGGAGATACAAATCATACAACCAAGTTCTATAAGTGGCAAATGTCTCAAATATTGTGGGCCCATCCATGTCTAAATCCCCACCTAATAAAACTTTACTTCAAGAAACAGAATGTAAAATTCCTCAACCTTGATTCACCCATAATTAATTTAATTTTTTATAAATAAAATTTATTAGATTTTAATATGTATTGTTATGCTTTTTTTTTTTTTTAATTTCGTTGTGAATTATGTGAAATGGTAGTAAAATAAACTCTTCCATTTGATGGTTTAGATGTAAGTATGATATATTTAAGGGTTTAATATAAAAAAAACTAACATGTTTTTCACGTTTTTACAATTTAGTCCCTCCGTGTTATTTTTTACCAATAAAATTTTTAAGTAATATGTTTGTTTGTGATTTTTGAAATTTTTCTTTGTTTTTTCAAAAAAACCTTCATGTTTGTGGATTTTTCGGAGAAAAATAGTGAAAACATGTTGGTTTTTTGTAGAAAAAAACAACTTTTTTCCTGAAAAATGAATTGAAAACAATAACTTGAAGACTTTCTTAGGAAAAAATAACACGGAGGGACTAAGCCGCAAAAAAAACATGAAAAAAATGTTGGTTTTTTCATATTAAACTCTATATTTAAATCTTGAAAACTTATCCAGTCCAATGAATAAACGTTAAAATTTAAAATAAAAAAAGGCAAGAAAGTATTGTTATAGCCCACCACATCCAAAAAGACCAAAACGAATTATATCTAAAGAAATCTGAATCATATGTTTGATGGTTCATGTGGGGCATTCATGTCTATAATGCTTAAATATGGAGTAACTTATATCTTTTTTTTTTTTCAAGACAAAAGTACTAATGAAAACGATAAAACCATAGAGATTAAAACTTAAAAAAACATTGAATGATTAAACGAATAAAGGATTGAAAGATATTTTGTTTTATTTTCAAATTAACATCTACGTTAATGTTAACAAGTATGATAGTTTATTCATATTAAAAAGCATAATTCATATTTTAGATTTCAGATGTCGAATGAATTAGACATATCAATTACATTGAAATATGACTACTCTTGATTTTATATTGTTTAACAGGATGTATGCATTTATTTTTTAAATATGGGTTTAATACAAAAAAAACCGAACATGTTTTTCACGTTTTTGCGGTTTAGTCCATCCGTGTTATTTTTTAGTAATAAAATCCTTTTTAAGTAATATATTTGTTTGTGATTTTTGAAAATTTTCTTTATTTTTTCAGAAAAAATATTCAAAGTCTGTAGACTTTTCGGAGAAAAATAGTGAAAACATGTTGGTTTTTTGTGGAAAAAGTCAGGGTTGATTTTAAAAAAACAAAAATTTTCCGAAAACCGGATTGAAAACAATAACTTGAGGACTTTCTTAGAAAAAAAATAACACGGAGTCACGGATGGACTAAATCATAAAAAAATAATAAATGTTGGTTTTTTTCATATTAAACTCTTTAAATATTTAGATAGTGTTTGGTATAACAGAAGGATAAATTTATTTCACATAAAATGAATTATAATATATTTAATTATTATTTAAAAAAATTTCTTTTAAAGTTTTATTCATCAAGTGAGCTCCACTCTATAGCTTTGTTCCTTTGTAGACATTTTTAGTGACCAGCTCACCAACGCGCTTATTTCTTTATCTTCCACTATTTACAACCGGGTCCTCTTAAATTTCTCATTAGCCATAACACACCCTTCATATTTACATAATTAATCTCATGTCTCATAAATCTTTTTATCTGTTTTTCATTAAAAGTCTGTTAAAAAGACACCTCTAAATGTACCTCTTAAACTTAAGAGGAAGACTTTGGTCTGAAAAAAAAAGAGGGTCTTTTCTTTATTTTTAGTTTACAACCCTAATTTTATATCCTCCAAACAAACAATCTTAATATCACCTCTTAATTTCAAATTTCAGATCTTAAGGATATCTTTTAATTTCACATGTGGTTTTCAAACTTCAGACATTTAACTTTCTAAAGAAACAAATAACACCTAAAAATCCTTTTAAACAATGAGTTTATCGTTAAGTGAGGTACTACTTTCATTATTGTTTATCATAATACTAAAATTAATTTATAAAGAGTTTTATTATTATTTTTAATATATAAGCGATTAAATTTACTTTAGTTTGGGTTTACTTAACCATCTTAGCATTTTGGATACCTTCTAATATATCAAAAAATAGATACCTAAAGAAGTAAAGTTATGACTGATAGCTTTAAATTATGACAACTGGCAAACAAATAGATTGTCAAATCAAAACATTAAAGTTTGTGAATCAATTTAATTGAAAATCCAATATAAATAAAGCTACATTGTTCTTTTTACATGAATGACTGTCCTAACTAGAATATTACTAAAAACAAGCCAATAGTTATTTTTTACTAAACAATTTGAAATTCTTTCTAGTTTTAATAAAGTTTGGATCACATTATTAAATTTATTTCGATTTAAACTCAATTCAATACATAAGTATACAAGTTATTCGATCTATTGCTCGGTTCAATGCTTAGATTTAGGAAACCATAAATTAAACAAAATCATGTAGTTGAGTCTGCATGTTTTTTTTATATAAAAATAAAAACCCAAATCACATTTTCTAAATCCAAATTAAATGCACTTATTCGATCCAATTTAGTCACATTATTTCCATTCCACACCTGTACGAAAAAAATTTCACGATCGATACGAACACTTTCACAAAATAAAATGATTGCACTTTGACGATTTTACATCGACACGTTTCTAAACATAGGGGCTTAAATGTATTATCCTAAAAAGATTGAGTACAAGATTGTATTTAATTCAAATAAGAGGGGGAAAGGTGGAAATTGTAACTTTACTAATTACCAATAGGCTTATAATTGTCACCAAAATCTCGTATATCGTGGTATAATATGAATTTATCGTGAATGCGCGTGGATCAAAAGTCACATGATCAAGGGCGAAAGTGAGTTCTCAAAGGGAAAAAGGAGAAGACTTTAATGAGCCTGATATATACCAATTTATCCAAAGAATTTTAAATTATTCTTTTTAGGTAATTTAATTAAGAAGTGTGTGCATATACACACACTCACACACATACTACTTGAAAGCACATATAATCACAAGGCCGTTCCATTATTTTTTGAGGTCCCGGATGAAAACGTATATAAGGGTCTTTACACACACATACAAACATGCTTTTTTATGTCCTCTCCGTCCATAAGTTAAAAAAATCAATCGTACTCTATTTACATTGAGAACTTGTGAAATTAGGGATACTATAAAACTTTGGGTCCTGGACGGTCGCTCCTTTTGGGTATAGGCAAAAACTATAAAATCAAATTCAACACGATTCATATGATTTAAAATGTTTAGAATAGTATTTATTCATAAGATTTAAATATATTTTTAGCTGTTTACATTGTTCGTAATGAATAAAGTGTTCATAAAATATTATTTGTCTATATCTATATATCAAATTAACATGATAATGTTTACTGATGACTTTTATATCGTTGGTGATGATATATTTACTAGTATTGTTGGATTGCATTTTTAAATTCATTTTGTAGGTCTAACCAACTAAACATAAAAGAAAATTAGGGTAATTTTATGAGTCAAATAACCAAATTTTATTATTAATTTATAAGATTCTATTCAATGGCATTAAACAAAAAAAAAACTTCATGAAACCAGAATTTAATTTTGTTACTATTCTCTAGTACCTTCTTATTTTATAATGTTCGTCTCAACAACCGAAACATGAATAGATAATAGTGTCATTAGATGGAAAAATTAAATTATGATTTTAATTTTCAACAACCCTAACCAAAGTGACAATAAAGATAGAATAATAGTTGTTGAAATAAAAAGTAAATTATTACATAACTTATAATCAAGTTTGTGAAATTTGTTAATATATAGTAAACACTCTATCAAGTTCGTTGACGCGAACAATGGCTTTTGTTATCTCGAGCCTTTGTTTCTTGCGGGCAAGATAGAGTAGCAAGAAAGGTACGAAGAAGCAAGGCTCGTGGTCGCAATCTAAATTCTTGTTCACGAGACCTTCAAATCAACAACAAAAACTTATTGTAGATTTGTAGACTACAAGTAGAGAACCTCGTTGTTGATTCTAGAGTTTGAGGACTATTCTAGTAGGCAATATATGTTTTATGTTGACGAATTCATCTGTACGTGATGACATATGTGTACAGTGTATATGTAAATATGTAGTTGGACAATTATTTTTTTAAAAGGATAAACATTAGTTAGACCTATATGATATATTATAGAGATAAACGTTTTTTTTATATTTAAAAGAGTTGGAGATTTTAGAGAAAACAAAAACTTTTAGTACGATAAATATATTTGGTAAATACCTGTAAAGTGACATAAATCATAATTAAAAGTTATAGTTTATAATTTATATGATAGTAAGAAAGTAACTTTGTTTGACCAAAAGCTTTTTAACCTTTTCAACTTCATCTCTACTAGCGTTTTATAAAAAGTTTATGCTATTTGTACCCTTTTATAGAGTAGATTTGACATTTGTCAAATTGTAATATGCATAATCATTATTTAAAATATTATAATAAATGAAAAACAAAGGCAAGTGAGTATGAGATAACAAAGTGATGTTTAAATAGTCCATAGAGCGGGTTCAAATAGCCAAGACCTTTATAAAAAAAACTTTTTTTGATAAATAAATGCTTTAGTTTGAATTTCATACATATACTTGTAAACTTTAAATATTACGTGTATATCCTTGCAAAATTTCTTATTACATATATATCTTTCTAAATCTTTAAATTTTACGTATATATCTAAATGACTATGTTAAATTTATTTTATCATTTAAACTAGATTATTGACCCATGTATTACATGTGTATTTTTAATAAATAAATATTTTAAAATCTATATATAATAATAAAATATTATTACAAAAAATAATAAAACATTCATGTTAAAATGATATAGATAAATTTTTTGTGATCTTATAAGTGTATTTATATCCCGGTCCGTTTTACAAAATTTGTTGGTGTATTATTACCACCTCATTTAAATCCAATAAAATTAAATTTTCATATGGAAATCAGTTTATATTATTAAAAATATATAAAAGTTATAAAATATTGATTGGTATTTAGCTTTTACATGGTTGAATTGCATAAAATTTATTAGAGGATCATTAGTAAATCCATATAAGTATACTTTTTTAGAAATATATTTTTTTTTATAAAAATGTTTAATATATATTACTTAAATTGACTTTAAATGAAAATAATTTATTTAAAAACTATTTTATTATTATAATTGTATGAAACTACAATAGTTTGTTTAAATTTCTAGAAAATAATAATAATTATATTATATCTTAAAAATGTAAGGCCATGTTTGTTTTTTTTAGATAATCTTCGAACCTCTTATGTCTGCGAACTCGAAGACATGGAAAGATGTTTTTCATGGAAGTGCGTTTGTTTTTTTATCGTTTGCCCGCGTCTGCAGACGTCTTACCGCGTCTGCGAAGACTGCAAACCTTTAGGCCATCCCTTCTGACTGCAAATTTCTACAGCTAAGTCCGCAGACCATAGACATCAACCTCTTAAAAAACAAACATCTAAGTATATTTGATATTCAATAACATTTTTCCATTAGAATGAACAATCATTTTTTAAAAATTACAGAATTTTATATTTAAATACAACATTTAATGAAAAATATTATTAAATTCATTATATTCTAATTAGAATATATAAATCTTCAGATAAAAAATTGTCTGAAGTAGTCATTTTATAATAAATAATCCATATTATAATATGCATTTTTTTAGATTCAAAACTTATTTTTATTTATAATTATGATATGAATTTTGGTATTTATCATATATAAGAATATGAATATTATTACATAACCGTAATCTATATTATAGACATATATATATATTAGCGATCATTGAAATCTATATTATAGTAGTAATAGGTTAAATTTTTTACTCATATTTTAATTTGATAAAAAAATAGAATTTTAAATGGAATGTAATTGATAACATAATTTTAATTTGATATCAATATAAATGTTAGATGTTATAGAATTTAAAAATTAAAAATATATAATGTTATTTTAAAAATAGTAATATTTAGTTTAAAATTTAATATATATCATTAACTAAGTAAAATTCCAGAAAAGAAAACATATCTAAAAATTATTTAAAAAATTATGAATATTAGAAAATGAATTTTTTAGTTTGTCGAATATTTGTATTTATCAAATACGATTTAATAGAAAATTAAAATCATTAATATTGTAATTATAACAAATAAATATTCACAGTATAATAAGTTTGAAACATAAAACACTTAATAAATCAAAAATCAAATTATAATATCAGTCTTTTTAATATAAAAACAATATTTTATTTATTAATTGTAATATTAAAATTATTATAGATATTTAATGCATACATATTTTTAATGCCAATCATTAACTTTATATATAATCAATAAAGCCAAATAACAAAATATGTGGAAAATTAGTTGGTTGGTTAATCAAGATAAAAATTTTCTATTAATGTTAGATTGTATAAAATAAATATTTAGAAATTTAAAAGTATTTAATATCATAATGTACAATTTTAAGAAAGAAAACATAATTTGAATAAATAGATTTTTTTTTTTATTTTTCAATTGTAGTATTATAAGTATCACATTTAATGATAGTTAGTATATATTTAAATTTATTTACACAATTAATTAATTTGTGTAACCAATAAATCTAAATAAAAAAAATTATAGTAAATAAAAAGTTTTCTCTGTCGATATAAACATCCTCTATTATTATAATAAATATATTTAACTAATATATTAAAAAAAATTCATTTCAATATATTTTTAGAAAACCATTTAAGTTACTAATATTTTTTAAGCATAGTTATTAGAAGTTAACTATAATAATTACATACTTAATTATATTCTTTTTATGTATTTAAAACATTAATTAAGTTATATAAGTAGTAGAGTTCTTTAAGGAAAAAGAGGAGATAATTTTTTTTTTTTTTGGTGTAAGGAGAGAGTGCCATGTGACTCATATTATTTTGTTTTAGTAATATATATAGATATAGATATATAGATAGATTTTTTTTTGAATGCCTAAACTACCATCTTAAATCGCAACAAAAATGGATTAAAAAAATAAAGAAATATCATTTTCTAATTTAATTCAATAATAAATTAGTTAAGAAATAATATTTTATATTTTTTAAATAATGTAATTAAGTTTAAAAAAATTTATTTGGATATATATGTGGGATTTAAAGGTTTAAAAAGATATATATATATATATATATATATATATATATATATATATATATATATATATATATATATATAGAATCAGATTCATCAGCGTACCTATGAGATTCCAGCGTACCCAGCGTACCCTAATGTGAATGATCATTCACATATATTTTTTTTGAATAGACATGTATAAAACAATATTATAAGACTTTTTTTTAAAAGGAACAACATCATAAATCTTGTGAATGGTAAAAAAAGATAATGTGAGTGGTCATTCACACCATTCACATTCACATGAATGACCATTCACATGGATGACCATTCACATAAATATGCATTGAACATTCACATAATTTTGAAGGACACAAAAAGTGTGAATGTATGTGAAATTCATATATCATGTGTATAAGATTAATTTAAACATGGTTATGAGAAAAAAAAAATCAAAAAAAAGTTTTTTAAGGTTAGTACCTTCGGGTGCACTTGATTTCGAGAGGTACCTTTTTGAACATATATATATATATATATATATATATATATATATATATATATATATATATATATATATATATATATATATATATATATATATAGATTGAGGTTCAATTGAGAACTTTTATGCATCGGGGCACCTCGAGGCACTTTTGTGCATCGGATAATCCACCAAGGGTGCACAAAGGGCATTTAGGGAAAACTAAAGACATGATAATTAATTTATTTCTAAAAATCATTAAATGATAATTAGGAGTTACATTTTGAATTAAAATCTCATATTAACTACATTCCTCATTTTCCTCCTCATTTCTCTCTCTCTCTCTCTCTCTTTCTCTTTAATCGTGTTCTTCATGATTTTCATAGTGATGATGATTTGAAGACGAAGATTAACGATGAACAACGATGATGATGAACATAAACAAGAGAGGTAACCGATGATAATTATGAAGAACATGATGCATAGATGGATGATGAACGATGAATAATGATAATGCATAGATGAATGATGAACAATGACAATGCATAGATGGATGATGAACGATAAACAACGAAAAATGATGATGCATAAATGGATGATGAACAATGACGATGCATAGATGAATGATGAACAAGTTGAACATGATGCATAGCTGAATGAAGAATATGAACGACAAACACGATGTATGATGAACAAGTTGAACACGATGCATAAATGAATTTGTGTATTTTTTTTTGTTAAATGCGTTTTTTAACACAATGCATAGATAAACGATGAAATGCATCGATCTCCATCATCTTTTTTGAATTTGTGTAATTTTTTTAAATTTGGAAATGTATCAATTGAATTTATTTAGTATTTATTATTTGATTATTTGTTGAAATATTAAATTTAATAAGGTATGCACATTCCCCAAAATGCCCTTATTTCTTGGTTTCTATAATGCACAATATGCATAAAATTGTCCAACTATTTACCCTTTTGCCATTAATCTAATCCATACAATTTTTTGATCTAATGGATGATATAGGTTCTTTTGTACCTCGATGCATAAAACTTCTCAATTGAACCTCCCTCTATATATATATAAGAAAGTTTCCAATAACATATGCGTAATATTTAAAGTTTACAATGATAGGATTAAAAGTTTTGTGCCAAATATAACCTTAAACAATAGTTTTCGTGAATAATTGACGAGACGAGAATTAAACAACATCGTGAAACTTCGCGCGAGACAATCAAGCAAGAAAAAGAAAACTGGTTTCAAAAAGATTTCGTCGGATTTTCAACTGCTCAAAACCAGAAGACAATATTTGCGATGGTTTTTTTCTCTCTCTAACTTGTGTGTTCTGTTGATGCAATAACCCTCTTTTTGCTGCTCTCACGATTATCCTCTCTCCTTCTAGGGTTTTCAATTGGGTACTCTCTCCACTTCTGCTTAATTCTCCTGATTACTCCAATTTAGGGTTTTTCAGTATCGCAACTTCCGTTGTTGTTTACTTAACTGCTTGAATTTTGTGGAAATTTCGGTGATTCGGTGGTACATTTGTTTATTCTATATGTTCACTTTATTGCAGCTTTTGTTTGATCTAATAATTACCAAAGGTAGCAGTTCGTAGCTTTAGGGGTAGAAGAAATTGAAGAAACTAACTTCGGATTGGATTGAAAAGATATCATTAATTCTCCTCTCATTTTTGGGTATTTATGTCTGAAGAAAGTAGATTATGGATGATGTTTGATTCGCAAAATTGGTAGCTATCGTTTTATAAAAAAAGATCACTGTTTTTCTGCTCAATCGGTCTTTATGTCTACTAGCAGTAGATTTTTGATAAAGGTGATTTACTGATTTATTGCATTTGCCTAGATTGGATGGTTTCATGTTGGGCCACAAAACGTAAGATCATGTATAAATTCGACTGATAATTTTGTAAGGATATAGGTTTGGTGGTAACTAGTGTATGTGCTCTATATGCTGACTTCTACTTATGTTAAATTATTGATCATGGGTGATTGGTTTTGATACTTAATTGGATAAAGCAGAAGATGAATCATGTGTTGGTTGATCGGTTTAAAGATTGTTAAAGACATTCTACACACACACACACACACACACACACATATATATACATACATACATATACACACACATACATATACATACATACATACATACATATACATATATGTATATGTATATGTACACACACACACACATATATATATATATATATATGTGTGTGTGTGTGTGTGTGTGTGTGTGTGTGTATATGTGTGTATATATATAATATATATATGTATGTGTGTGTATGTATATGTATGTATGTATGCGTGCATGCGTTTGTGTATTGCTAAAATGCTGACGATTCCTTTATTGTGCAGGGTATGTGGGATTGTCTGCTTCTAAGTTGGTAATGCATTGGTAGTTCATTGATTGATAATTGTGTTCTCAATGTTCTTCGAACAAGGAGAAAAGATAAGAGAGGCCTTGTGTTACTTCCATTGTTACTGAGTACCAATTAGAAGAAATTGTTAATTGACTAGGAAAGATGGATTTTGCTAAGCGCTGGTGTAGTAAATTACGACCTAAAGATAAGCCTAAATCTTCTCAGAGAAAGGAAGTTAGAAGTAATGGAAAGGAAGGTGTAAAAGTAACAAGTGAAGAAGCACCCTCACATGCGACTAAGCAGAAAGTTGAAGCTGCAAAACAATATATAGAGAAACATTACAAGGAGCAAATGAAGAATCTGAATGAGCGGAGGGAACGGTATGAACTCTATGCACTTATTCTGTATGAGCATGGCTAATGAATTCACTCATCATCAGGCTTAAGTTACATTTCAGAAATATACTTATATCGTCACACATTCTACTAAATCGAAGCCTCTATTAATTTAAATATAACTATGATCCGTATTGGCATTATGTTACCTCCTAGTTTGTAAATATATGTTTTTATGTGTATCTCTCTACGCACGTGCGTTATGTGTCGGTACATTTATGCTCAGAAAATGTAAATTGGCAAGTAATTAAAACAAACAGATATCTGCATAAATGTAGGTAAAATTTGCTTCGTCTTTGAATTTGTCGGTCACTATATTATGTTATGCCATTTTCCTTTTATTCTATGCCACCATTTCAAGGGTCAAAATTTCCAGAGTTAAGTTTATTACTCATATGTACCCTGATGATGTGAACTTCATGACTGGAAATACTGACATTGCTCCATGTAAAAAATTTATGGTCCTCGATTGTTCAGTTGGCTGAGTTGATGCTTATTTTAGGGCTGCTGATACAATTTTCTGGTGTCATAGTTTCTTATTTGTGGCTATGGTTTCTATAGATGTATAATGTACATCAACACGTTCATTGATATATCTTATAAGAGAAGTTCATATATTTTTTTTTAAATCAAGTTAAAAATGACAAAATCCTTTCCATGATGTAGGCGGAACGTGCTTGAGAAGAAATTAGCTGATTCCGAGGTGTCTGAAGAAGAGCAGAACAATCTACTTAAACATCTGGAGAAGAAGGAAACAGAATATATGCGCCTTCAGAGGCATAAAATGGGTGCTGATGATTTTGAGCCATTGACAATGATTGGAAAGGGTGCATTCGGAGAGGTACACGAGTCTCTATTATCAACCTACCTTACCCTCAAACCATGAAAACTTGGTCTATAATTGAATTCCTTAATTCCTGTAAATGCCTTTTCAGGTTAGAATATGCAGGGAGAAGACAACTGGCAATGTATATGCAATGAAAAAACTTAAGAAATCTGAAATGCTTCGAAGAGGCCAGGTGGAAATTTATTTCTTTCAAACTGTTTATAATGAAGCTTCTGTTCAAAAGGCTTATACTTGGTTTTAATTTGAGTTTTTTAGGTTGAACATGTGAAAGCGGAAAGGAATTTACTTGCAGAGGTTGATAGCAATTGCATCGTTAAGCTTTATTGTTCGTTTCAAGATGAAGATAATCTTTACCTGATAATGGAATATCTACCTGGTGGAGATATGATGACTTTACTAATGCGAAAGGATACATTGACTGAAGATGAAGCTAGGTTTTACGTTGGGGAAACTGTTCTGGCAATCGAGTCCATTCATAAACATAATTATATCCATAGGTTGTTACAGAGCTTTGTTTTTTATTTCATCCTTTACAACTAGCTTGACAATTGATGCTGACCAAAGAACATGACGATATTTATTAGAAGAATATTTTTTCAACTGTTGCAGGGATATTAAACCCGACAATTTGCTGCTTGATAAATTTGGGCACATGAAGTTGTCAGATTTTGGATTATGTAAACCATTAGATTGCACTAATCTTCAGGAAAAGGATTTCTCTTCAGCGAATAACTTAAGTGGGGCTCTTCAAAGTGATGGGCGTCCAGTAGTACCAAAGCGCACTCAACAAGAGCAATTGCAGCATTGGCAGAGAAATAGGAGGATGCTTGTAAGTTACCTCTACGTTATTAAGTTTTGAAGCTGAGGGTTATATATAATGTTTGACTAAAGACTGCCGGTTATTTTTTCCTCCAAACAAATAAATTAGCTTTCTAATAATCTTCAATGTTGTAATGATGTAGGCTTATTCCACCGTTGGTACACCTGATTATATTGCTCCTGAAGTTTTGCTGAAGAAAGGATATGGAATGGAATGTGATTGGTTTGTATCGGGGTGTTATAAATAAAATCAATTACTGATATAAGAAATAAATTAGATTTTGTTTTCTTTCCGTAGGTGGTCTCTTGGGGCTATCATGTATGAAATGCTTGTGGGTTACCCACCCTTCTATTCCGATGAGCCCATGTCAACTTGTAGAAAGGTAATAATACATCTATTGGTGTGCATGTAGTTGTAACCGTGCACCATTCGCTATCAATATCTTTATTGAAATTTGAAGGTTATAAATTTCATTTCACTAATGTAGATAGTTAACTGGAGAACCCATTTAAAATTTCCTGAAGAGGCAAAGCTGTCTCCAGAGGCAAAAGATCTTATCTGTAAACTTCTATGCAATGTTGAAAAGAGGCTTGGAACCAAAGGCGCTCATGAAATAAAGGTGTTGTGTGGTGTGACGTACTTTTTAATATTGGATGTGCTTTTAAATGCCTGACCCAACGGGCTTGGGAATAATGGCTTTATATAATTCAGTTTTGCTTTTGACAGCTACGACTGAAGAGATTGTTTTGTTACTTGTACAGGCACACCCATGGTTCAAGGGTATAGAATGGGAAAAGTTGTATCAAATTAAAGCAGCATTTATTCCAGAAGTAAATGACGAGCTCGATACCCAAAATTTTGAGAAGTTTGAAGAGGTTGGTTCCTTTATAGCTTCAGCCTATACTTTGTGTTTGGTTCTTTTTTCCTTTTTCTTTGCTTACTCTATTTTGCTATTCTTAATCTGACACCACTGCAGGGTGACAACCAAATTCCTTCCTCCACAAAATCGGGCCCCTGGAGAAAGGTTAGTAGAATCTTGGTTTAGCAATTGAAATTTCAACTGCCCATTTCTATATTTGGTAGATTGTTCTACTTGGAAGCTGAGGCACAAAATACGTTAAAAACTAAAAAGTGAACTTTCTCTGTTGTAAGTGGCATTCATATCATCCTCGTAAAGAGAACTCCAGATGATGGATTTTACGTTACACCCACTCAGCCATTCATTACCCACACAAGACACGACCATTGCACAAACTCAATGATGAAACTCTATCAACTTCCACATGCGTTATTACCAAGTAGTCCTCTTGCTACTCATACGCAGCTCAGTAATGGGTTGGAGAAAATCACGGTAGTGTCCTAGTGTCCTGAGATATGACAATTTGGTATACTGACGCAAAATGGAAGTCAAAAACAAAGTGTATATACAACTATCCACACTATAAGAGGAAGTTCGTAATGTCATTCAATGGTGGTTCTAATTTTGGCAGGTATAACCACAGTTCAAACTTCAGAAATTAATTAAAACAATTCTGATGGTCATTACCTAGATTCTCATGCGATTGACACAAATCACTTGTTTCACACAATCTAACCATAAAACGGAAATAAAAACCAAAATTCTATCATAAAACCTATAGTAAAGGGTAAGTTTGGTTGGAGATTCTGGTATATGACTTGGAATTTAAAAGAATATATGTATATTCGAGTGGATCCTGAGAAGTTCAGAGAGTTGGGTTTCTTAGATAGTTTTTCATGGGTGGAGAGGGGAGATTGTTGGGTTACCTCTTCATAGTTGAGGAATTCAGAGAAAATTTAAAAAGTTACTGGTGGATCAACATTGTGTTTGTTTTGGAAGAGTATGAAAATTATGGAAGACTGAGAGACGTGAATTAGTCAAGAAATAGTGAGTGTCCACCAGGTATGGGCGTATGGCTAGAAAACAAGATACAGAACCTAATGGACTGCTAACAGCTAACTTTCTTTTTGAAAAATGATATCATTTCATGTAAAAGTTTATATGTTTATCACCTTGTTGCTTGATTTTAACCAGGGCAGTGTCTTCCATGGTTCCCTTTCAGAAGCCTTTCCTAGGATAATGATCACAACATGTGACTTTTTATCTTCTGCTGCGTCTTTACATAATTATTTCTTCCACCAAATCCTCCATCATTGACCGATTTATTTGGGTTGTTGCTGCCCTTTTGTTTTAATGCTTCCCACCTTATCCATGGATGCAGTTTATGTTTCAAACATGACAAGTTAAGGAAATGGGGCCATTATGAGGTGTAGTCAATACTAGTAAGCATTGATATATTCTCCTCTGTGCTAAGCCCATCAAGTTGGAATACTTTCTTATAGTAAAAGACTGATCCATCTTGTATGAAATTTGATAAGCCGCTTTCTGTACAACACTTCAGAAAGAAGCAATGATTATGTTTGGAAGTAGTAGACCATTCTCCTAGCATCTGTAGATCTAGTATTGCATGGTGTGATTTGATGAGGGTGATGAAAGTCTGCATAGATTAATAATTAATTAACTTAGAATTTGGAGTAGACCATGGGTTTTGGTGAAGAAAAAAAGTCAGTTACTAACTAGGCCTTAAGATTCATGTGGCATATGGTATCTGCACACCCACATCTCCATTTCTTGCTAATGGTTTTTTATTCCGACTCCAAGTAAAGTATATTTAGTATCATGCACGTCCTTGGTTTCTGTAATATTTTATCAAGCTTGTACTTGCTAACATGTATTATATTTACCACTCAAATACTCGAAGCAACTTCAATAAAAAACCATATATAAGTTCACATAAAAAACAATCTAATAACGTCAAGTGGAGTACAATATCAAATCTTATTCTTAACACAAACAAATAATTTTCCTTGAAAATTTTGGAGAATAAGATCTATCAGTTTTCTCCTATAATAGTTTGGTAAAAGTAGGACATAAATGCATATTTGATATATATTATCTCAATAAGATGGAAATGAAAACGAGAAGGCAAAGGAAAAAATCTACTTTTTCCTTTTATTAATCTACACACACACACACACACACACACCATCTTATAAAGCATTTAGACCAAGTCATAGAACCCTTACTTAACGAGTTCTTTTAATGTTGGCTATGCATTATTTTTTGGATCAATCTAAGCCATCTAAGTGGGGATCACACCTCTCCACCTACTGCAACTCTATTTCTATACCTTCTATCGTTCTCCCTTACTTTCACTCCATAACTTCCTTTCCATGATTTGATGATTCACAACTAATACAAACTATAGATCATTCTTTATGTAATATTGTTTTAGAACTTATCCGATAACCATCAACTAAAAATAAAAAGAAAAATTATAAGAATTTGGAGCAAAGATCGTGATCATGCGGTTTTGCATTATAAAGGACATAAACCATTTTATAACAATAAGCTATGCATAACTCAAAGAATACATGAATGTATGCTCAACAACAGTTCTGGCTTTTTTTTTTCCTCTTGAACAAGGAACTTGCTCATTATTCAAGCTGCTGTCTTTCCTTTTCTGGGATAATTAGATTTACTATATGTTCCTACATATGCATAAAATAACTGGAAATGTCATCTTCGGGATACAAAGCCTAAATCTCTCCAATTCATCATTGGCATCAAATGGGATAGCAACACTTGCTTATTCGCTCACTTGGATTTCAAAAACATCAAATACAATGTGTTTGGAAGTTCGAGAGAAACTTAAGTTTTCACCAAAACAATTAGCGTAGTTGTGATTTTCAGAAAGATCACCATTAACCAGTTGCTTATAGAAAAGGTCACGTATCTCCTAACTGACATTATCTCTTCCCCCACTTACCTATTCACATCTTTGTGCCTTCCTAATTCGTGTGTTCGTAAAAGTCATGAACACACACTAAGATCTTTAATGTACAAGTTAAATACATAAAGTGTAACATGATAAGAAGAAATGACTTTAGAACCAACTGATTAGATATAGAACTACTAAGGTTGACAACAGCCGTGATAATCTGTCTTCATTGAAACTACTTTTGGTTTTGCCTCCCTCTTTTGTTATGTATATGCAGGAAAAGTGTAAATATGTCCAACAATGATCTCAAAGTCATGATTAGCAACTTATCTTACAATTCGATTCACGAAGCACTGAGAATTTTATTCAACAATCATGATTGCTTCCGATTCACCATCAGACGTTTTTTCCTTGTATCTTTGAATTGTTTCATATTGGATGATTTTATAAAATTTATCTTGATTTCCTACCTTATTTATGGGTTTTATAGATTTTTATTAGTGTGTAATTTATTGGCAGCCATATGAATAGAAAGTTTCTTTTTGCCGTTGTCAAAAGTCGTAGAGGCAAATCCTCGTGCTTTAAATGATACGAGTAAATTTTGTTCCACACGTCACTAAAATGCTTACTTATATCGTTTATATATGTGCATGTGATGAGGTATTTTGGGAAAAAAGTTGAAGCATATTTACAGATTGTTTGGTTACATGGTTCATAAACTAGTATACTGATTTTTTGAGCTGATCATTAATTTGACAGATGCACACACATAATGTGCTTCAGTGAATTATTTTGCCAACCATGCTCGTCTAATTGATGTTTTTTTTATTCTCCCAATTTTGTTACTATTTAATAATTTTATTACATTCATTCAACTCCTATTCATTGACCACAGATGCTCTCATCTAAGGATGTCAACTTTATGGGGTATACTTATAAGAACTTCGAAATTGTAAATGAACATGAAGTTCCAGGAATTGGTATGTAGCTCTCTCCTTGTATGCATAACTAGTTGTAAGAATTATTTTCTAGTTCATTTTCTATTGATGATCAGAATTATATCCCAAGGATAAAGCGTTAGAACAATCGGGAATGCCAAATCTTTGATTCCCTATGTAATGAACATATCTTCTAGAATTCTATCAGGGGCGTTTGGTTCACAGATTTTTTTCTGTGGGATTTTTTTCTATCAAAGGATTTGAATTATGCAGCATTTTCGTTTGTCAGGATTTTGTCAAAGAATTTGCATTATCTTTTAAGAAAAAATTGCTGATCTGAAAAATGCAAGGTAACTGGGATTTAAAATCCTAGGGGGAAGCTAGTTTTTAAATAACAAAGAAGGAAGGGATTTAAGAAATCCTGAGATTTTAAAATCCTTACTGAAATCTGTGAACCAAACACTGGATTATAAATGCAAATACCAGGAAATCCGTGAACCAAACGCCTCCTCACATTTTGAGCATTCTTGGTTAAATTATTGTGATAAGATACTTATACATGGTCTTAATTAATTGCTTCAAAATTTATTTTCAGCTGAGTTGAAGAAGAAGAGTTCAAAGCCTAAGAGGCCAACAGTGAAGTCACTTTTTAGTAAGTTCTTTCTGATTTACTCACCCAAAAAAAACACCCAAATAAATAAATAAATTAATAATGAAAACATTTGCCTATAGCAAGATATCTGAAATACCTCATTACTATCATGACAATATAAAGTATTGTGGACCGAAGTTGATATTATCAATACACTTTTCATGATTTTTAATGAGCAAGGAGGATGGTTTCAGTGTGAACTATGCAATTATTTTGGTTTTCCCAAATGAAAACTATTGCATTGATATGTGACTGAGGGAGTATTGTATAACCATAGTTGTCGATTTGTGATTCAAAATCCTAATTTTTCACTTCATGACTTGGCTCGTCACGATACCAATTACCAAATAATATATCTAGAAAAGATATAATACGCATGTAAAAATAATATATAAGTCAAGCATTAAGGCACATTTACTTACATACGAGTTTGCTAGTTAGGATAAATGACTCATAGACTAGCAATTCATTGCCACATACATGTCCTGTTACGTGTTCAGTAAATATGCAGTAAGTATCAAAAAGACACAAATAGAGTATTAGAGAAGTACATAACTGGTGATATCATAATACAACACATGTCAAAATATAATAAGAATATAAGGATCATAATACTATTATATACTAGACATCTGTAGTCGAAAAGCGGACTATTATTGTATGGTCAATATTCTGGAAGTTGGCTTGATTGTGATGGACCAATGTCCAATGGTCAGAGGACTCGATCGCTGGACATTTGCCTGATTCTCTGACTTATACAAGTTAATAGTTGATTTGAGTCGATCAACAAATTGCAAGCTGTGGTCTGATTCATTTTTTTTAAATCAAGTTAGGGTGCTGAAAATTTGACTCATTCCCCCTTGCATGTGACATCCTAAAACAGGGGATCTTGATAACTATAATTCTATATGACAGCTAAAGCTTTATATGTTTCTGTTCTCCCCTGCATTAACAATTAGTGGATCTTGATGACAAAAGTCGATGAGATAAACATATTTATTCAAATAACAATGGGCCTATAGGTAAATTGAGCTTGAAATTTTGCCATCAGAAAGAAAATTTTCAGTTTACGTTTGAATATTCGTGGAGAGGGACTTGTTTTGTATGGTTCCTGAGAGTTTGCATCTTGAACCCAAATGTCCAAAATACCCTTAATTATCTCAAAACGATCGAAATCATTACCAATTTACCATCAATAGCAATGACAAATTGGCAAAAGAAATAAACATTGCAATCAACACAGGACATCAGGAAAGGACAAAATTACTGTTTTGACAAGGTCTCATCCATAGGTGTTTGGATCTAAAAAGATTGCATAAACATGATTAATGAAGGTAACGAAAATGAATGCATTTGTAATAAAGGACAGATCTTTACTTATTTGTGTTTTCCTTTGCAGAAGAAGAAATGGAATCAGCTTCTCCCCCACAAACTCAAGGAAGCTTTCTCAACCTCCTGCCTCGCCAATTAGAAGTGTCGAAGCAAAACGAGTCAAAATGAATCGTTACTGATCTGTTCATAACAGTCACATAGAGCCATAGTTAAAAATCAATCAAAAAAACAATGTGTTCCTTGCAACTGGACAGCTTTTCGTTACGTGTGGGTAAATACAGAATGAAAAGATGGATTTGCAGTTTGTTCAATTTGCAGACAGAAAACAAATTTGTTTGATATTTATGGATGATGACCAAAAGTGTAGTGGCTTTCGGGCTTTTTGGGTTTTTTCGGTTCTCTTGTAAATTGGTTTTATTGACTGTGTAAAGCTGTTTTAGTTTTATTTCCTGTAATTGGTGTGTAACTTCTCCAATTCACATTTATGGATCATTCATTACAGGATTGAAGTCTAAGGGAGATGAGTAACTATTCTTTTGCCTATTGGGTATTGCCATCATACTTCCTTTTTTTTTTTTTTTTTTTGTAAACAGTTGCTTTTATTGCTGCTTTGGGAATTGCTAAGAATGGTTTTCTTGTCAAAATAAGGAAAAACCATTCTTTGTGAATTTGAGCGATTCAAATTTGTTTCAATCCCTTTTTCCATTTAAAAATTGAGTTGCTATGAGTCTTATAAAGCATTTGAAAAGAGATAAAACAACTTAATTTAATAATTTGAAAATTATTAACATAAAATTATTGGTGGTTAAAATGACTTCATCTTAGTTTTTACTTTCCCGATCAAATCAAGATAAACTTTGGATTCCATTAGGACTGTTTTTGGAAAAAAAATGTATGCAAAATCTATCAAAGAATTGAAAAAGTATCCACTCAAATATTAAAACATCATTAGAAGTCATTCAAGTATCGATTTGGTTTCATTGATGTCAATTTCGATTAAAAATTAGTTAGAAAGTTATGAAAACGATAAACATACATTTAATAGTAAGTAAAAATATGAGATAAATTAGTACAAACAATAATTTAATTGTGAAATACTTGTTAGATTGAATATATGTTAATATCTCTAGTGTATACAAAAAGTATAATACACTAAAATTAATATTTAAATATTTTATTTTCATATATGTTATAAGTTGAATGTGCTTTTATCATTTTATAATTTTCCAACAAGTCAATTGTGAAAATTGGTATAAATAAAACAAAAATAAAACTTGGACGGTCTATAATAAAACTTTAATCAAACATGTTAACAATTCAACTATCTCAACTACAACGAATCATGTAGACCGGTAAACACACTATTTTTTAACTATTTAATCGGCAATTGTTGTGTTTCTGGTTGTTGGCTTGTGTTGGTAAGAGTTTTTCTTATAGTTATGTTTACCAAATTTTAAGCCAATTTATTTTTTTGTCAAATTTACAGACATTTTTCGAATTGGATTTGTGTAAACTAATTAGTTGACTCATTTAACACGTTTTTTTTTCAAAATCATTTTCAATTCAATTCAAATATCAGAGAAATTAATTAACATTTTTTAATATAAAAAATATTAATTAATATTACTCAATTTACTAAATTATATACATCTAACCTAAGAAGAAAACCACTTGACAAAGATCACTTGACGCAATGACGTTTCTCTTTGGTCAGAAGTCTGCGGCTTGGTTCTCGCCCTCAACATGTTATGCTAATTGATCAAAAAAAAAAAAAAAAATCTAACCTAAAAAGAAGTTGAGGGTAGTATTTTCGAAAACAATTGATAAATTACAAGTTTTTAATAGCTCGAAGAACAGCTCCTGAATCCTGAAGATAATACAACCAAGCTCTTCAAGTTCATTGGTGATTCCATCACAAATCAAATGGAATCCATTCAAACAATCATCAAAACCCTTTTGAACAATCCATCCAACATCAAATCCATATTTCAAGCCAAACAAATCCATGCTCAAATCGTCAAAACCTTCCCCATATTCACCTCTGATTTGCTCTCCATTTATTCAAAACTAAACCTCTTACCCGAATCTCTCATTCTCTTCAACACACTCCCTTCTCCGTCCATCCTCGCTTGGAAATCGATCATCAAATGTTACTCTTCCAATGCCTATTTTTTGGAATCCTTGCATTGTTTCGTCAAAATGCGTGGTTTGGGAATCTACCCGGATCATAATGTGTTTCCTTCCGTGCTAAAATCCTGCACCCATCTGATGTATTTCAAGTTTGGGGAATCTGTTCATGCTTGTATTATCCGGGTCGGGTTGGAGTTCGATGTTTTTATCGGAAATGCATTGTTGAGCATGTACTCTAAGGTGCAGCGGTTTTGTGCACTAGAGGTGTTTGATGAAAGACCTGAGAGGATGAAAATTTATCAAAATGAGAGTAAACTAGTTGATAATAATAGTAACGATAATTCATACAACAAAGTTAGTCAAAATCGTAAAAAGCTGATAAATTTGAATCAAATGCGGGGAGAAAACAAAAAGGGAGTTACGGAAATGCAGAGTGTGAGAAAAGTTTTTGAAACAATGCCAGAGCGAGATGTTGTTTCGTATAACACACTTACTTTGGGCTACACACAAAGCAAAATGTACAACGAAGCTATGTCGATGATTAGGGAGATGGGTAATGCTAACTTGAAGCCTGATGCGTTTACTTTATCAAATATTCTTCCCATTGTTTCAGAGTATGTGGATGTATGGAAAGGGAAGGAGATCCATGGATATGGATTTCGACATGGATTTGAAAGAAATGAGTTCCTCGCAAGTGGATTGACCGACTTGTATGCAAAATGTAACATGGTTGAAGATTCATATAGGTTATTTTCTTCGCTGCCCAAAAAGGACTCTGTTTCGTGGTGCTCTATTATTTCTGCATGTGTACAAAATGGTCTATTTGATGAGGGTTTACACTTATTCAGGCAAATGTTAAGTGCTCAAGTTAAACCAACCACCATTGTATGTTCAAGTATTATTCCTGCTTGTGCACACTTAACCGCACTACCTTTAGGACAACAACTCCATGCATTCATAATTCGGGCTCATTTTGACGATAATATTTTTATCACTAGTTCAATTGTTAACATGTATGCTAAATGTGGGAATATTAAACTTGCGAAATGGATTTTCGATAATATGAAGCAACATGATTTGGTTTCATGGACCGCCATGATTATGGGATGTGCATTGCATGGTCATGCTCACGATGCAATCTCATTATTTGAGCAGATGGAAGAAGGATTTAGACCAAATTCGGTAGCTTTTGTGGCTGTTTTGACTGCTTGTAGTCATGCAGGAATGGTCGATGAAGGTTTGAAATTTTTTAACCAAATGGTCAGATGTTATAATATTAATCCCGACTTGGAGCACTATGCTTGTATGGTGGATCTTTTCGGTAGAGCTGGGAAATTGGAGGAAGCTTTTCGGTTCATTTACAGTATGCCCCAAAATAAAACCACCAGCGTTTGGTTACCGTTGTTAGCTGCATGTAGGGTCCATAAGAATGTCAAATTGGCTGAAAAGGTTGCTATGCATATAAGTGAATTTGATGGTGAGGACATTGGTGTGTATGTTTTGTTATCGAATACGTATTCTTCTGTTGGAAGATATAAAGATGGAGCAAAGGTCAGAAGTATGTTGAGTAAGAATACAACTAGAAAGGAACCTGCTTGTAGCTGGATCAAAATTGGGAACAAAGTACACACTTTCATTGCTGGAGATGAATCTCACCCGTATTATGATGCAGTAATACATGCATTGGATATTGTTTTAGGACAGATGCAAAATGAAGGGGATACTTCATAGATTATGATTTAAGTCTTCCAGAATGACATGCTTGCAATCGAGTTTGAAGTCATTAGGACTCTTGCTGGTATGCAATTTCAGTGAACAAAGTCTGAGGTGATTATTTAGCACAGTACAGCTTGTTAAGGGAGAGCTTCAAAGAACCAATCCTGACAACACTATTTGGTGTAGAATCTGAACCTAGTGCTGCAAGTCCAAACAGGCGTTTCAAGAGGATTTATATTTGCTTTGGTGCTCTAAAAGGGGATTTAAAGCTGGTGGGAGGGATCTTGTAGGTCTTGGCTGGTCTTTTATGAATGGCCCATTTCCTTGTCAGAATTTGACAGTTGTGGGAGTTGACCCTCACAATGGCATATATTTTAGTTGAGGTCGAGTCAAAGAATAGTCGGGGATGGTTCTTGGAACAACTAGAGGAAGATCTTGATCTATGTGCTTACTGAAAAAACTTCACACTCGTTAGTGATAAACAAAAGGTTGGTTTGTTTTTCTGATTTCGGTTGATTATTTATGGTTTTACCTCATCTCCACTTGTTGATTTTGTCATACTGATTTTGTAACTAACTGGTCATTTAGGGGATTATTCCTGCAAACAAGTTTCTGTTTGGGGGCACACTCATGAAAATATGGAGCTCAGTTGGAAGGGAAAAGCATTCAAGGACTTGTTGTGGAAATGTGCAACCACAACTGAACAACATTTTGACAAGGCTATGGAGGAACTTAGGAAATTCAATCAAGATACATTTGAGTGGTTGAGAGAAATTCCAGCTCAACATTGGACTAGAATTCACTTCACTGGTAATGCAATGCATTTTATCCACTTGTAGTATGTGTCAAGTAGTAAATATATATTTTAATTATTATATATTATATATAATATATTTATATAAGAGCTCAGCTTGCAAGCCTAAACGAGTTTAATACGTGAAGCTCTGGCTCAGGCTTCTTTAGGCTTGTGAGCCTGAAAATACACAAAGCTTCGGCTTAGTTATCAAATAAGCTCCAATTTATTCTCGAGCTCAATTTACTCGAGTTTATTTTCAAACTCCTAATTTCTTGTAATTGGTGTGTAGCTTATTCCATTGTTATACATAAAAATCTATGGATCATTACAGGGTCAAAGTTGAAGGAATTTGAGGTTCTTTGCCAAATGGGAATCAACACTTGATGCTTTGTTGCTGGTATGTGTCTTTTAATGGTCGTCACTTTCTTTTAGCTCAATGAGAAAATCGTTCGTGGTGAATTAAAGATGATTCATTTCAAGTGCTAATTATGTAATGATTTAAGCATCCATAATGGCGATCTCAGTGACAGTGGCGTAGCCAGGATTTTTTTCCTGGGGTGGCCAAACAAATTCTCAAAAACAAACAAAAAATTCATTAAGATATTTTAGTATATATACAAATTTACAAATCGATCAAACTAATATTCAAACACAAGTATCAATAGTTAAACCAACTATGTAAAATGATTTAAGACTTTATATATAAGTACATACATTCGTATTAATAATAGTTTAAAATTTACAATTCTAAAAATTAAAAATTTGATAATGAATTAAAGTCTATCAATTGTCTTTAAATCAAACGAATTAACATTTGAGATATGAATTAATAGGTAATCAACAATCTAATAATGTATTCATAATTCAAAATATGTGTTGATGAATCATAAAAAATAAAAAATTAATATATCAAATATCAATTCTAGTCATATCCTGTATAAGTTCTTATATATGATATATTAAGTAGTAATTTAACAAGTCAATATATATATATATATATATATATATATATATATATATATATATATATATATATATATATATATATATATATATATATATATATATATATAGTATTTACTAGAAACTTTTTATTTGTTTAAGAAAACAATAATATTAAAACTAATCTATATCTATATTCTATATATATTAATAAAAGAAAACATTTTGTGCCATGTGTCATCTTATTAGCTCATGAAATTTTCATTTTCCCGCCTAAAAAGTTTCCATATATATTTATTCCAATTTTATTTTTAATTGATTTGTAAATAATTAATTTTAATTATCACCTAATTAAATCTAACCATCATGAAAGTACCATTAGAAAGAAATCTAACCAAATACTTTTAACAACTTCCGGATTTAACCCAAAATCTTATCTAAAATGATTTCTTTTGAATTGTTATATTAAATATATTGGATTAATTCTTATATATTATACAATTTCAAAGCACAATTAATAATAGGTATTGAATAAAGTTTATCAATAATTGTTCAAAATATGGTTTAAGGTGGTATATTCATACATTCATAATTTTTTTATTTTTTTTATAAAAAGTATACATGGATGTATTCTACATCTATTACGTTTTTTAACAATTAAATCTGTAGATTGAATGTTCATTATGAACTATTTAATAAAAATTGTCTATCTCATTGATTTATAAAGAAAATTGTTCGGTTATAAAATTAATAATTATATATGTAATTATCCTAAAATAATAACACAAAATGATTACTATGTAAGAAAACTAATTTTACTAAAATAATAACATAAAATGATTATCATGTAGAAGTTTTATAATTAAATGATTATAAAAGTTACAATTTTTTTTCATTATCATTATTATAAAATTTATAGCAATATGTTATGATTATATTATATTATTCAAAGAAAATATTTTAATTATTGTTAGTAATAAAAATAATAATATTTTTGTAGTTTTTGTAGCAAAATGAACATTTTTGTATTTAATTTATGTTTGTATAAATTTTTAATAAACATTTTTTATAAAATATCCACGTTATACGTGGGTTAATAACTAGTAAATATAATATTGTAAAAAAATTTTTTTTGAGGGTGGGCCATGGCCCCCCTAAGTGTATACTTGCCTACGCCATTGCTCAGTGATTAACCGATGCATTCAACTATGCATAGTGCATAAATATCTCTCATGGGTCAATGCATAATAGAGCTAAGACGAGAAAGGATTCTGTGTTTTTAGAAATGCAAACAACTATTAATGATTAGAATACAATTTTTGTTTGGGACTTCATGTTGAAAATATGGGTTTTTTGCTTCATTCTTTACGTGCTAATGTGATTTCCAGATTAAAAGATTATGTTTCGGGGGATATTAAATTATTGGATGGTTTTCACTTTTGAAGTCTTCAATCACGTTTGAAGATGAAGAAACATCATCGATGAAATTATCATTTTTTTTTTTCATTTTTACTAAGATAAAATTATCATTCATTTTTCATCAGATTGCTTTGAATTCCATGAACTAAATTAACCTTAGAATTCAAAATAGAAGGGTTTTTCATTCCCTAATTTTCATTTCCTCCCATGTGAAGAAACAAGAGAAAATGAATATTGAACTCTTTGGAGAATTGAAAAAAAAAACATGGAGACTTGCTCCACAGTCCACACCCACCCAAGTCACTTTCTTATTTCTTCCACCATAACCCTACCGTTTCATCTTGGGTTAATTTCATATTTAACTTTTATCAATTTATGCAACGAAATCACTTTTAACACAATTTATGCAACAAAATCATTTTTAGCACGATTTATGCAATGACGTTTGAACTTGTTATCAAAAAATGCAACAACGATTTCATTTTTTTTACTAAGTATTACAATGAAATCATATGTAGCACGATTTATGCAATAACGATTGAACTTATTACACAAACATACAACGTAATTTACCTTATCATCTATTGGTTTATCGTACATCACTAAAAATATAGATGGACACATCTATGCATGCAAAAATTCACGGCACAAAATTCAATTTTTAATAAAATAAGGTTTACACTGCAAACTATCATTATTTATACTATTTTATTACAATTATTTTCGTAGCAAGTTTTATTGTAATATTTGTTTTATTCCGATTAGGGACAGTAGTGGGTCGAATTAAGAATTTGTTCTCACATCCCTATTTCTAAAATCCGTTATCTGCCATGACAAAAAAAATGCAGTGACTTTAATAGAGATCACCGTCAGGTAATTGGTGATAATCGTAGAGATTGGAAATAACAATTTATAAAGTTAATCGATCTATGTTATAAAACTTTTTTAGTTTACGTTAAACAATCATCCAATCATGCGGTGAATATTAGCTGTCCGATGATCAAATTCGTATCGTGAAAAATTTATCATTTATATTAAACGTTTTATCATGAATCCCACATTTATCCTTAATCATATGACGATAATCCTTGTTAGGTATTTTGTAATTTTTTAACCGGAAACAACGAGCAACAACTTTTTAACATGATATGAAATAAATTATAATAAACCAATGGAAACAAATGTCGTATGGAAATCAAATAAATTTTTCATCCAACTCAAACTATATTAACAAGGATGATCACATTAATTTTTTTGCTCGTAGGATTTTAAATGATGTACAACAAACTAATAAATAAGTAGATTAAATGTTATACATCGCTCAACTTTATGTAAAACCATTGTTGTAATTTATAAAGTTGGTACCTTTCTTACTGAATTGATTCTTCGTTAAATTAGTTAATTAAAATTTTTTTTTTTTTGCAATTCTATTATCTACCATCATTTTTTTGAACTAGTCTCACCCAAAATATTTTTTGGTTATTATTAAATTTAAAATTAAAACGGGTCGGTAGATTTTCGGGTTGACTTGGTTGCCCCTAAACAGACCCTGAATTCAACAAAACAAACCCTCTAGACGTCAGTAGACCGCTCCCCTTGTGTTCCTTCTTCTGGCGACGACTAGCTCCGTCGATTTATTCTTCTCCGACCATCATCTTTGCTTCTTGCAAGGTCAGATGATATCTCTAGCTACAACCTACAGGCATCTATTGCTTCCACAATTTATCAATATCTTGATTAATTTTCAGTTTTGACTTTATAAAGTTTGATACATGAATATGCTTTTTTGTTTGATGTTAAGGTTTGTTCGGTGGTTGAATTTTAAAACCCTAAATTTGCGTTTTTAAAATTCTGATTTGTGAATTGTTGTATTTTTCTTCATATTTGTGCACAACATTGTCGTTCACAATCAGAAGTAAAAAAAACCCTAGACATCGAAAATCATCTTGCTCTCGATTCCATGACATCAACTTGAAGGCTGGGAATCGGTTGGCTTTTCACAGACTTTATGCGAAGTAGGTTAGCTATTGGTTTGCTTAGTTCTGAACAATGACGATAATCCGTTGGCTTTTCGCCTGTTTGTCTGCTTAATCTGACCTTTTAGATTGCTATGAATAATTTTTTTTTTCTTTTTAGTTGCTTGACACACTTGATTTTTTTAACGACCCATCAACGAGAATCCAGTGATGTGAGACTTCATCTTAGCTGCAAAAAAAGAAAATAAAAAAAAAGAATACAAAGGGTTTGAGTTGGAGAAACAAATACGAAAAATATCAGCAGCCAGATCTCCATTCCAAATTTCAAAGTCGTCGATTTGCATATGTTTTGTAACTTACCACGGCTACTTTACATACTCGTACTCCCTTATATCCGAAACGACAATTGATCAAATGCTTTCAGTTTTTAGCATGTTCTGCTTATCTTGCTATTTTAGGTTTCTTACTTTTTTTTTTCATGTTGGTCGTTCCCAATATTCTTGGTTATTATTATCATCGTCTTGGACATAATTTTTTGGTTATCAGGCAAAGTTTGAGAAAATCTACTTTGTTGGGTGTTTTTGAATTCCCATGGGAAAAAGAAAAGAAGTTAAGAACAGACAGAATGAATCTATACACATGCTTGACACATACTCTGTACAATTACTCCATGGATACTAATATAGGATCTGAATTTATATGACTTCTAGAGTAGTTTTCTTTTTTCTGTTTAGCAACATGACTACTTAATTTTAATTTGGTTTGATAGTAAATTACTAATCCATGAGATATGTTACAAATGACATTACAGCTTCTGGAGAATCTGAAAATCTGAACCATTACCAACAGGGTGAATATGCAGGTAAGAATGCCTAACATCCATGACTTTGTAAGGAGGCGAGTCATCCCCATTGTGCTATATCATATATATTTTTCAGATTACTTTAAATTACATTGAACGATAGTTTAACAAATGATAGAATACCATAAAAAACTGTGTCATATCTAAGCATTAGACATAAAACATCTGATTTCAAAAACTGCTAAAAAGGAAGAGAAAGTCACCATTCAACAAACACTGTAGGTGAAAAAAAGTATACACCGAATAATATATCAGATTTTTATTAAAATTATTCCAGATGTTAATTTTATACTTATTACTAATCTTGAAAGTTTAAATACAAGTCATTTGATGTTTAAATATTACATATTATTTATTATCCTAAATGGTATCAAGCAGTAACACTTTTAGAGCTGTAATTGAGAACCAAGTACATAAGTTTTTAATCAAAAGAGAAAGTACAACAAAAACATGCATTGATATACAATTATATACACAAACATACGTATGCAATGATTTATGGGATCTCTTAAGTGAAAGACATACCAACAATTGGAGAAGATTTAATACACCATCCTGTGTGTATCTCTGTAGTTCTACTCTATTCTTTCCCTTTGTTGAACACTGTATCTCTCTGTTATTTCTTAGGTGTTGATAATTTGTTTATCCGAGTGTTTGGCAGGCTAGTGACAGGTTTAATATCAACTCCCAACTTGAGCATCTGCAAGCCAAGTATGTAGGAACAGGACATGCAGATATGAACAGATTGTGAGTACTTGTCTTCTGTATAAAGCAAACACTATTCACGTTTATTATTATTTTTCTTTACATGATGAGAGATGCATTTCAAATATCTGATTGTAACATTAGTTATTAGTTTCTTAATTGACATGGAGTTTGTTGAAAGTTACTCTCTTATCTTTTTATCAGTTTTTAGCTGTTGTTACACTGTTTAATATTATCATTACTTTCATATTTTCAACTGGAAAAGATTTAAAGCAATCACACTTGAGGTGACTGCTTGTTCATCAGTTTCCTTTTCCTTTTCCTTTTATAGATATAGGATTCTACCTCTATATATATGTGTGTGTATATATGTGTGTGTGTGTGTGTTTATATATGATGGTTGTTTGCTTTGTAGTGAATGGGCAGTTAATATTCAGCGAGACAGCTACGCATCGTATGTTGGGCATTATCCCATGCTTGCATATTTTGCGCTAGCAGAAAACGAATCAATTGGAAGAGAGCGCTACAATTTTATGCAGGTATTCTTTATACTAACTTTCCTTGAACTTTCTTTGTATGGTACAATTTTCCTGCATTGTCAACCCTTTGGAGATATTTCTTTGGTGTTTTTTCGGTAGTTTGATAAAAAAGAATCCCTTTTGATATCTTTGTGCAAGTCTGTAAGGTATGTGCATCATGAATCAATGAAAGAGGTGGGGTGTTATCATAGTTTTGTGAAGATGATAGTCAGGATTAATATCGTCGTTGTTTTTATATTGGTATCATTATTGTTGGTAAATTCCGTGGCATAATTGGTTTGAAACACTAGGGAATGAACATGATATGGGTATATGTTACTAAATAGTAAACATATATCATAATTGTTCCACCTAAGTCACTCAAACGTTTTTTTGGGAGGTTTACAACTCAAGATTCAATTCTTCCACTGTTGTGAAATTTATAAAAAAAGTATCAGTCTGATTAATTTGGGTTTGGTTACACTTGTATCGGTGTTATTTATGATTTTGTTACATTTGTATCATATTTGTATTGTATCATGTAATATGATTCTACACTTATTCGGCATTGGACCGAAATTGTAGCATGAGTGGTTAAACCTGTCAAGAAAGAGTTTGAATGATTTAGATGGAACAATGATGAAACTTGGTTTCTATTTAGTGACATTTACCATTATTGGATTTAGTTGTATAGACTATAAGAAGATGAAGACAGCAACCTGCTTAGATAATATTTTCTTACAATATCCTTGTAGGGGTTTGGTTTCTGTTTGGAATTAGTTTTGGTCAAATACCTTAAAGTTTTGGTCATTTAATTCTATTTAACTATGCGAGTTGAAGAATGGGGAAGTCCATATATTCGTACACAATTGTTGTAATCTTGAGTCATACACTCACCTTTGACAAGGGACGTTTGTCACCTGCCGAAGTAATTTTAAAAAAATCATTGTTTGTAGTGCGGATTTCCAGACGAAGAATATTATGGATGTTACACCCATTGATGTGTTGAATTTCTTGGTGTTTCCTGAACAGTTGGTTATCTGTTTTGCAGAAAATGCTGTTGCCCTGTGGGCTTCCACCAGAAAGAGAAGATGACTGAGGACATAAATTTGGGCATGTATGGAGGTCTAATGTTTTATGGAAACCTTCTTACCCATTGACTTTATATATGTGATAGGATGGAAAGTTTTGAGATTATGATACAGTGATTGAAGTTTATTGCTCCATATATGTTAGTTATAGTATGCATTGTGGTATCATTATATGTTATTGTGTACTGTGTAGGGTGGTGCAAACCTTTTTTATATAAAAATTGCAAAAAAATAGTGCCATATTTGACCAGAAAATTTCATAAAGATGGAATATACTTTCTGGTCATATAGAAATTTTTAATGTTTAACTTTGGAAAAAAAACAGAAATTCATACGTTTCGTGTTTTTCTGCAATTATTCCAAAATTAACATATACAACTTTACATATAAAGATTTATGAACTGCTGCTGGGTGATTTATTTGGGCTGTTATGGCTTTGGCATACATGGCAGTATGCAGTAAATTGATCAGTAAATTGATCATTTTGACTTTGGAATTTTGTTTGTGATTACAATGTAAACTCTTAATATTTTGAGTCTTTGTTTGTGATTACAATGTAAACTCTTAATATTTTAATCAGTAAATTGATCATTTTGACTTTTTGAGTCGATTTTAATAGTTAAACTGGAAGTTATGAATAACAAAAAGAAGATTTGAGAAATTAATATGAATGATACAAGTGAAATTAAATTTGACATGTATTCCATTTTAACGCACCTATGCATGTGTATGCGTCAAATGCAAAAATAAAAATAAAAAAAATTATTGGCTCAAATTTATATGTTTATTATGACCGTGACACCTTACGAAATTAAAGTCCCTTTGCGATCGAGCCTCCTACACATCTTAAAAAAGACGCCCCTGACCGTATAACCTAAATGAAGTTAAAATAATAGAGCCAAAGAATAGTTTACAAAATATTTTAACATGTCTACGTTAACATGTAAAACTAAAAATGGTTTGATATAATGGTATAAAACTATAAAACTACACACACATATATATAATAATTTTTTATCGGAAAAATTCAAGAAGGATTGTTTAAATTTTCCCAAAATGGTGATTATTGAAGGGTCCATATGACCATATATGTGCCAGATGAGCGCCATTTGGAATTAACAACCAGTCAAACCAATAAAAAATAAATTTCTGTGAAATTTTCATGAGATTTAAGAAGTAACGATTTTGGTTAATGTACTTAACTAAATTTATTTTTAAGTACAATAGTGTTTTTTTAGAGCTAGTTCTCTTAAAAAAGATATATTAGCAGAAGCTTAAATGCTTAAACTTTAAGGTGTTTTGAAATCGGTTATTTGATAATGCATGATCAATATAAAAAAATAACTAATTGTAATGCTTTTGGAGGATATGTTTTGATGTATTTTGAAGAGGTTTATTATGAAAAAAACCAATATGTTTTCACGTTTTATGCGTTTTCGTCCCTCCATGTTTTTTTTTGCATAAAAAACCTTAAGTTATTTTTTTCTTTTTGGTTTAGTGAGATTTTGGACATTAGACACCGGTCATAATTTGTGAACCGGGTTTTAAAACTCTGAAAAACCGGGTTCTATTGTCCAAATTTCACTAAACCAAAAAGAAAAGTAAAACTTGAGGACTTTTATAGAAAAAAATAACATGGAGGGACGAAAACGTAAAAAAACATGAAAACATGTTGGTTTCTTTTTATAACAAACCCTATTTTGAAGCTATAATAATTTAAGAAAATTACATAAAAAACAATATATTTTCGATATACTTTGATCATATCTCTAAACGTTCTCTTAAAAGTTAATAAACTTGAAAAAATGTCATGAAATCTATCTTTTTGACCGCTGATATGGTGAGCAAATTAATTTTTCTCAATGACAATATTATTAGAGTAAAGGACATTTTTGGTCCTTGTGGTTTGATGGTTTACCCGGATTCAGTCCTTTAACCATAATAAGGTCAAATTTCATCCCTATTTTGCTAATTTTGTGCCCTTTTAGTCCCTCGTCCGTTAAACTTAACGATACAACCGTTAAATTTGTAAGAATGACATTTTTACCATTTTCATTGAGACGCTTTTAGTCCCTATGGTTTTATTATTTACCCATTTATAGTCTAACATTTATTTTATTTTATTTTATCTTTATAATTATATTATTTATAGATTTACTTAATTTATTATAAACACACTTATTTTATTTATAAATATACTTATATTTTAATATTTTATTTACATTTACTATTGTTCGTATTTATTTTAATTTAACTTTTATTTTAATTTAAATATATATTTCTTTACTAATTTATTTAAAGTTCATCTTCTTTATTAATTTTAATTTTTATAATATTATTGTTGACATTTATATATGTAATTTTGTTAGTTGTGTTTAAGTAGATATAATATCGTCGATATTTTTCTTCTCCAAAGTCACTATTTCTTCAAATATCTTCCAACCTAATCAATTATCGACACATAAATTATATACATATGTGAATATACTTGAAGAAATAATGACATTGGAAGATACTTGAAAATATTTTATACACACACACACACATATATATAAAATATGGTTCGAGGGAGTACCACTACTTATACAGCGCACCAGAAGCTATCACCTTTAAAAAACTTTTTTTTTAAATTTATTATAACATAAACATGTTTTAATTAACATTATGAAGATTATATGTAAACTTCACATGCATTCACATCTTCTAGCTCCTAAAAAATGATGTGAACGCACACTTACATAATTTTGCATATATGTGGTGCGTGATTTCATGCACTTAGAGTGTTCGAATTTGCGTGAAATTCACATATTATCTGTGTAATGTTAATTAAAACATGTTTGTGAAAAAAAATTTCAAAAAAATAATTTTACGAGTGATACCTTCGGGTGCGCTGTGTAGTAGGTAGTACTCACTCGAACATATATATATATATATATATATATATATATATATATATATATATATATATATATATATATATATATACAATTTATGTAAACATTATGTGAATATATATATATATATATATATATATATATATATATATATATATATATATATATATATATATATATTCAACACATATAATATAATTTATGTGTTGATAATTGATTAGGTTGGAAGATAGTTAAAGAAATAGTGACTTTGGAAAGGAAAAATATCGACGATATTATATGTACTTAAACACAACTAACAAAATTACATACATAAATGTCAACAATAATATTATAAAAATTAAAATTAATAAAGAAGATGAACTTTAAATAAATTAGTAAAGAAATATATATTTAAATTAAAATAAAAGTTAAATTCTAAATAAAATACGAACAATAGTAAATGTAAATAAAATATTAAAACATAACTATATTTATAAATAAAATAAGTGTGTTTATAATGAATTAAATATATCTATAAATAATATAATTATAAAGATAAAATAAAATAAATAAATGTTGGACTATAAATGGGTAAATAATAAAACCAGAGGGACTAAAAGCGTCTCAATGAAAAGGGTAAAAATGTTATTCTTATAACTTTAACGGTTGTGTCGTTAAGTTTAACGGACGAGGGACTAAAAGGGCACAAAATTAACAAAATAGGGATGAAATTTGACTTTATTATGGTTAAAGGACTGAATCCGGGTAAACCATTAAACCACAAGGACCAAAAATGTCCTTTACTCATATATATATATATATATATATCTTTTTACTTTTATAATTTTATAATTTTATTTTTTGTTTTTTTATCATAGTTTCATAAATGTTTGTATTTTTTTATTTTAGTTTCGTAATTGTTGTTTCGTTCGTACAGTTTCGTATTTTACTTTCGTAATCAGGAAACACACAATAACCTTCAATCAGATCTCATGAAACATATTGCACTTGCCAAAATACCAAATTTAGATGGCTAGTTTGTATTTTTTTATGTTCATTCGTAATTTTAGTTTTTATTTATCGTTATGTATTTTTTTTTATTTTAATTCGGTAATTTTTAATTTTTAGTTTATGTAATAGTTGTAATATTTATGAAATTAATTATTTTAGTTCTAGTATTTGTTTTGTTAGTTAAAATTAATTTAATGTTAAAAAAATTAAGAAAGATGGAAAGTTTAAAAAATGTGAGTATTTCCTAGTTAGAAAGGTGGAGAAAGGTGGGGAAAGGTGGAGTGAGAAAAGCTGATGTGGCGCTGACGTGTACAGAAAGATGAGTTTGGGAAAGGAAGGTATTCCCTTCGCTCTAAGTTTCTACTATCATAATTCTTTACAAGCTTGAAGTTGGGTTCAAGTCAATAACCCAGTTTGAATGGTTCGAGTCTTTTACACCCAAACAAAATTCGAGCACTACTAAAATCATATCGAGGTATAAACCGATTATAAATAAAAACGGTTGTCAGTTTCAAAAATAAATTTATTTTATAAGTTAGTAATATAATAAAAGATTATTAGATAAATAAAATGGTTTATTATGAAAAACCCAACATACTTTTACATTTTTTACGTTTTCGTTTTTCAAAATTATTTTTTTATTGAGAATTTTTATGGAAAAAAAATAACATGAAAAAATAAAAACGTAAAAAACATGAAAACATGTTTTTTTTAAGGCTTTTTTAATAATAAACCCAATATAAAACATAAAATGTGGGTAAAGGGCAGGGTGCAAGCTAATTCCTTTGTTTATTCAAAGCATGCTTTTAACATGGAACAATAAACTAAAGATTATTGGTAAGCAAATGAGAAGAATCGCTCTGTCCTAATCCTTCTTATCCCATTGCAACTCAACAAATATTTTTCATTTCATATTTCCCCTCAAAATCAGCAACTCTGTCTCCTTCAATTCTCTCCTTCTTCTCCCAGATCCTATGGAATCTCAACCCCCATAATCGGATTTCTTCTTCTTCCATCTCACTTCACTTGTATTGCTTCATTCTAAGTTACTAAATCACCTCTTATCTCTTTGCTACAAATTACCATCCTTGTTAAGTTCTTGATTCAATTCTTTTCAAAACAAAATCCTTTTTTGATTTGGTTTTAGGCGCAAGTTCTCTCTTTTATATCGATGGTGTAGGTTCTAGGGTTTTTGCCGATCCATTCCTTTGTTTGTTTGTGTGCTAGTAGCGATACCTACAAGTTTCTTGCTAGTTTTTTTTTTTTTTTTTTTTGGCATTACTAGAAGACGTCAAGTTCTATTGGTTTCTCACAAATTTTCGTATCTAAATTTTCTATTGATTTTGGTGTGGGAATTTTGTATTTCGCGAGTTTGTGTTGTTGGGTTTGATGGATCTGAGTGCGTTTTGGAGATCTTAGGTTTTGAGAGGGTGAAATTTTGTCAAGAAATTTAATACAAGTTAGTTATTTGAATCTACTGAGGGTTTATTGGTTTGGGATTTCGTCATGGATCATGTGATTGGTGGCAAGTTCAAGCTGGGTAGGAAGATTGGTAGTGGATCTTTTGGAGAGCTTTATTTGGGTAAGTTCTCTTTCCTCCTATGCTTCTATGGCAACTCCTTAAGTTTGTCGTCTGTTGCATTTGTAATTGCTTCTTTTTTGTTCACAGGAGTAAATGTTCAAAGTGGAGAAGAAGTTGCTGTCAAGCTGGTATGTATCTGGATTCTGGGGTTTTGCATTGATGCAAATACTGTCATATGAACCATATTATTGATTTCACACTATGATCTACATGTTCTTGTTTATTTTGTGGTTCGGCTATAAGATTGTCTTTGCATATAGCGCCTCATGTTCTTTTTTGTTGTTGTTATTTTGGCAAGTAAAATTCGCTATTTAATTTTTCTTGTGGTAAGTCATATGATATGGTTTTTGCAAGTGTTAAGCTATGGTCAATTCCTCTCCTAATGTGGCACTTGGGGTCTCTTTGGAATCCTGAACATGTTTACTTACCAATTAGCACAGGTTTTCCCTTTATTGAATTGTGTATACGGTATCCCATGTCGTAAATAATCAGAATGGGCGCTTCATTAAGAAATAGTAGTTTGAAAATATAGTCAAAAGAAGTAGCGTTTCTTTTCTCAATTTAACTATTTAAAAATTTGAGCTTTGTGATTAATTATAATCAGAAAGTTTCTGTAGCCTGTACATGATTGACTTGCAACCCTCATGTCCCACCATATGCCTTCCCTAGTTATGCTCTTATGAGTATTTTGCTTTCCATTCAGTCAAAGTCTCCAGGGTTGTGTTTGTTGGTGGAAGTCTTTGTAGGACCTAAGGAGAACTCATCAACATCTATGCTCACATTTGTATCTGGGTTGAACACTCAGATTGATATGTCATTAGGCTATAATTGAGCCGACTCGAGTTGATACTGTGCCAATCTTAAGCTCGACCCGATAGACAGCATTAATGCTTGATCTGAATTCAATTGAGCCTTTATTTTCAAACTCGAGCTTGTTGAATTAATCAATGCTTTTGAGCTTCGCTTGGCTTGGCTTTGATTTAACATAAGCTCTAATAAACTACTTGATTATACATTATGAAGGATAATTATGTATACACACATAAAAGTTTAAATTAACTTAAGCTCGATAAGGCTTGTGATCATCACGGTGTGAGTGTTGTAGTACTTGGCCTTTATGTGAGTAGGTTGAGCTGGATCACGACTGCACTTAAATTGAGTCAATTTCCCAATCATCATGGACTTTCTAGGAAATATGACTCTCATGAATTATGTTTTCTGGTAGATCTGCTAAGAAGTATGATGCACTCCCATTCTTATTTTTCCACAGTAGATGCAGTGTATTGATATCATAGAGTATCCTTAATTTTAGACCTCATATTATAATGTTTGGAATTATAGGTTGACGGAATTTGTTTCTATCATGAATACAAAATACAAGAGTTTTTATAATACCTGGTATCAAGAAAGTCAGCTCTTAGTCAGCCTTTTTATTGAAAAGACAGTTCAATTGGGAAAATCCCATTTAATATTTGATGGAGGAACTTCAATATTGGTATATAATGTAGGCATCTTTGGATTTGTTAGTCCCAAGGCGTTATGTTTCTTTTTCATTGTTAAACCTTCCTTCCTCGGTCTTATAAGTTTATGTTCAAACCTTCTATCAATCTTACATCAATTAACCCCATATTAAATTACTCAGGGAGTACTCGGTCAAGCTTGGCTTAAATCAGTCAAAACGGTGTTATTAAACATATCCTTTGGGTGCTATGAACTATATTTATACTTGAGTATTTATGAACATGTTAATGTATAATTATGAAATTTATATATATAAATACCAATACGAGTACTCCCTGCCTAGGCCGATTACACGCTACTTACCAGACGGCCGCTCGAGTACCGCGTAGCTAGTTTTGCAACATTGAGTTATAGATGTTGGAATCTGGACATGTGTTGCACTCTATCAAAATGCTGAAAATCACTTTTATTTTTTTGCTTGTCAATCACTATTTTAATCACCTCCAAAACGCAATCCCAAATGCTCCTATAGTTCATGTTCTCCAAATACTAACATGGAAGTCCATTTTATAAGGATGTAAGACATTGGGGCATAAAAGATATCATTCGGTGTATAATGAATGTTCTTTTATATAGCTGACTAGAATTTTCAGGAAAATCAAATGAAAGTTTCACTCTTCAACATCTATTTAGCTTAATGGTGTTCTGTTAGTTCTGTAGGTCAGTCTTCTGTTGGTGTATCTAGAAGTTTATCGCATAAAATCTAATTTATTTTTTTGAACAACAAACTAGCCTACTCCTACTCCTAATCTATCCCTATGCCTCAAGTGGGGACCCAGAACTTACAATGACTACCTAAATACCAACTTGCATTCAATGGGAGTCGAACCCGTGACACTTACACATCACCCCTCATACCAAATGGGCTAAACCCCATTGGTGCATAAAATATAATTGACGTATTTCTCTATCAAAACAGTCATGGCGTGCAGCTGAGGAAATGGTGCAAACATAAAAGTTAGGCATGGTGCGCACGGTGCGGCAGGCACTTATTTCCAAATAGCGGACAAGAAATTTTGAAAACTTAATCAAACTAAAAGACAGTATTTTAATGCTAAAGGCTGCAAACAATTACCTGACCTGAAAAAAACCCTTAATATGTCAATAGAACCATTATGGACGTCACCCAAGTACCTAAAATATTAGGATACCATAGAAGAAATTTGTGACTAAGAATTAGCCAAACTTGAACTTAACAGTAATTAACACTAATATGACAGTAAATGTAAATTTGAAGAAAAATTAAACTAACAGCTAATATAAACAATAGTGATTACATATAGTAGCAACAGGAAGTTCAGGGTAATTATAGTTTACACTAATAGGTAGTAAATAAGCCAGCAGAGTAGCATTGAGACGTTTAATACTTTTCACTTTTCAGGTGTCTACTTGAGATTGTTTAATTTTATTTTTGTGTGGCTGTGGCCTAATTTTTTTTTTCTTTCCAGGAATCTGTTAAAACCAAGCATCCGCAGCTTCATTATGAGGCGAAATTGTACATGTTTCTTCAAGGAGGAAGTGGGTTTCAGTTTTTCTTTAGCGTGTTATTGTCATATTTCTCACATATTTTACTGGTTATTTTTTATACGTCAAGGAACTGACGAGACATATGTCTTCTTAATATAATGCAGCTGGTGTTCCCCACCTCAAATGGATTGGAGTAGAAGGCGAATACAATGCTATGGTTATAGATCTTCTTGGACCAAGTCTAGAAGACTTATTTAATTATTGTAATCGGAAGTTCACATTGAAAACAGTTTTAATGCTTGCAGATCAGTTGGTAAGAATGACACTTTGTGTAATGAGAAGATTGGTCGAGCACATTTTATTAACACTAGCACGTGTCTATCGTTTCATGCAGATAAACAGAGTTGAATATATGCATTCGAGGGGTTTCCTTCACCGTGATATAAAGCCTGACAACTTTTTAATGGGCCTAGGAAGAAAGGCGAATCAGGTATTTTATCTTATTTTATTACTAGTTAGGGTTAATTATTTGGCACTTATTGAAGGTTTCATAGTCCTATGAGTTGTGATCATTAACATATTTCTCATAAATTACAACAGGTTTACATTATAGATTATGGTCTTGCAAAAAAGTATAGGGATCTTCAGACGCACAAGCATATACCATACAGGTATTGGAATTGGTTATGCATATGATAATGAAATCTTTGTGCAGAAGTTGTGGATTAACCTCTTGAATTCTGTTTTTGTTTAGGGTTCAAGGTTTTTCCTGCATTTTCTATTGCATCTTTTATTAGGCTCCTTTTGTTGCATACATATGGATTACTTATTTCATGTTCTTGCGAATTTTCAATTCAGGGAAAACAAAAATCTTACCGGTACTGCTCGTTATGCTAGTGTTAATACGCACCTTGGTATTGGTAAGTAGTCGTGCTCATTGCATTAAATTATAAGATTGTTTCAATAATAATTCTCACAAATGTCAATATATTTGCACCGTTTGCACTTTTTCATACTAGACATGAATAATTTTTGTTTAGAAACACCACCCATTGTGAGCAGTTAACTATATATATTTTTTATTTAATATTACGATCTTAGAGCAAAGCAGGAGGGACGATCTGGAGTCTCTTGGTTACGTGCTTATGTATTTCTTAAGAGGAAGGTTAAATATATTCTAACCTTGCTTCATTGTTCACATTTTTTGCCTTTTTTTGCCTAATTTATCGACATTCCTCATCTAACTCATATATATATTTATGTTGTAGCCTTCCTTGGCAGGGGCTGAAAGCCGGCACTAAAAAGCAGAAATATGATAAAATTAGTGAAAAGAAGATGCTTACTCCTATAGAGGTAATATCGAGATCAAACATATTTTAACAGTTTTTTATTATGTTTAAGCATGATATTTGCTTTACAAAAGGATCATTTATATCATTATAATGAAGTGACTTCTAAATACCAAATTCTACAGGTGCTTTGCAAGTCTTATCCAACAGAGTTCATATCGTATTTTCATTACTGTCGGTCATTGCGCTTTGACGATAAGCCAGATTATTCATACTTGAAAAGGCTTTTCCGTGATCTTTTCATTCGAGAAGGTAAAACTCTGAATTTTGTAGGAGTATAGTTTATTTTTACCTTTATATAATGTTCTATATGAACAATGTATTATCTTTATTATTATATTCTATTCCCTTGTAAAATGGATTTATGCATTGATGATCTGTGTTTGTATTGCAGGCTATCAGTTTGACTATGTTTTTGACTGGACTATCTTGAAGTATCCTCAAATAGGTTCGGGTTCCAGTTCTAGAGGAAGGGTGGGTATTTATTATAGTTTCTATTCCATTTATTTTATTTTCAATGATTTGCTTCTTATAAACCTCTTACTACAAATCAGACAGTTGGCAAAATACCATTAAATCACGGGCCTTCAGCAGAAAGAGCAGAAAAAACGCCAGGTTTGTTTTACTGTTTGTTTGAACCCTACTTTTTGATCAAATGATGCCATTCTCAACAGGCAAATGCTGTAACTTTAGATCGTATGATCCGCGTATTTAATCATAAATTTAGGAAAATATCATCTTAAGATTATATATGCTATACTTTGTCTAATGGTTGCAAAACTGCTCGGATGATCACAATGTGTTCACTGAACACACACACACACACACACAGATAATACGAACATATGTACGTTTGTATACATGTGGATATCAGATTCATGTATATATGCAATGTAATTCTTTATTATATGCTTTTTTCTATTAATTTTTTTTGAACAATAGAACACACTCTCTAACCCTACTCCTAAATCTACACATTTGTCCACAATGGGACTCGAACCCTCAACCTTGAGGTCACCTTAAACACCAGATACCGCTAGGCTAGAAGCCCTTTGGTTGCTTTTTTCTAATAAATGGAAGTGTTTGTATGATCATAAAATATTGGCATTGTGTTGTTTAATGAACTTCTGACATGACGATAATGTAAAAAACTAGAAAGAAAACCTTGGTGATAATTTATACCATCCTTATTTTTTTTAGTGAGACAAGAAGTTCGAGATAGATTGTCAGGCGGCGTCGAGGCATTTGCTAGACGTAATGTCTCTGGTAGTGGCTTGCATGGAGATCACTCGAGACACAGATCTTCGGAACATGCAACATCATCTAAAGAAGTGGTGAGTTGAGATGCATACGGTCCAGTCCAACTTAACTCTATTTTCTGTTTTCCATTTGCAACTTCGGTTATAAATCACAACAGATCAATCTTATGCTAATACTCTTTCAGTCGTATCACTTGAAAGTTCATTGTATTTGTTTTCTCAGCGGGTCGACTCTGATAGAGGCCGCATCTCACGAACTGGTAGTACTTCAAAAAGAGCAATTATGTCAAGCAGCAGACCGAGCTCTTCTGGCGAGCCTAGTGAGAATCGATCAAATCGGCTAGGTTCAGGCAGCGGTCGTATATCCACCACCCAAAGGCTTCATTCTCAACCTGGATTCGAGTCCAAGTCATCATCTTTCACACGGGCTGTACCCTCATCAAGAAGCGGTCGTGATGATGCTCTTCGAAGCTTTGAACTGCTAACTATTGGTAAGAGGAAATAAGAATCCGTTTTTCCATCCAACCGAGAATATCTGAAACCATCTCTACCAATCCATTCACAGCAAAAACCTAAAAAGATTCATGCCTGATCTTGTAACCTTGAAGAAAGAGAGCTTGCAACTCACTTTAGGGTGGATGTTCATATGTTGTCAAGTACCTAAAATGGTCAGTCGGTTTCGTTTTAACCAGGTCTTGTTACTTGTACTTTATGTGTTAAAACTTGTATTCTTCCATCCTTGCCGGGTTCCGATGAACGTGGTATGTATGTATCCGTGACTTTTAAGTAACTCTAAATGAAGGTGTGTCTGTATCCGTACGTACGCATGTAAGCGACGCGATCTGCATTGAAAGATCTTATCTTATGAAAAATTGAGAGGTGAAACCAATATTGTGTTTGTTTCAAATCTCATCAATTATATGTTAGTGTCAAATCTCTAAATGAAGGTGTGTCTGTATCTGTACCCACGTAACGTAATGTACCACTACTTTACATTACCAATTACCTTTTGTAACGTAATGCATTAAAATATTAATAAAAAGTACAGATCACGTAAATGATGGCTATCACGTAAATGTGGTTACGTAAAGTATGACTATTTTGGTTAGGTTGGTATTATTTGGCTAAAACTTGATAATGTGGTTGCTTTTTGGCTATTTTAGTAATTTTCCCTTTTATATTAGAAACGATCTGTCCTGCAAAATCCATTCATTGTGTGATGTATGGCTCAAAACTTGTGGTTTATATTAGGGTTGCAAACGAGTCGAGTCAAGCTTGACAGGGCTCGAGCTCGGCTTGATAGTTCGACGAGTTTTCAAAATGTAGGCTCAAGAAGTACTCAAATTAGGCCTGAACTCGGCTCGAAAAGCTTGGATTTCTATAAATAATATTTGAATTCAATTTTTTTTTTTTTTGTATATAGCTCAAGCTTGAACTTCATTGAATCTCAGCTCGATACTTGAAAATCTTGAATGCTTAATAAAAGCTCGACTTGATATTCATATATATACTCGTTAATTTTTTTGAGCTCGAGTTTTAGGCTCGAGATCGAGCTTGATAAAAGCTCGGCTTGAGCTGCTCGATAAAAGTTCGACTCGTTTGCAACCCTAGTTTGTCCTTTAAACTTAGGGTTTGTTTGTCAAATCATTAAAGGTGGCTCGAATGAGGTTTTTCTCGTATTAAAGAAAAAAGTGCTACAATCATCATTCCATATAGCTTTTCATATATTCGGTTGTGGTTATAAAGATGCATAAAACCTATCTTGAATTATGTAAACCAAATGTTCTATCTTATAACTACAAAATGTAATGTGGTTTGACGGGTCAAAATGAGTTATTCTAAAAACAGTCAATATAGGCAGATATATAGTTATATCTAGGGCTACAAAAGAGTCGATGTTTTAGCGAACAAACTCTAATTTGAGTTGCGCTCGGCTTGAACGAGCCACGCTTTTATCGAACTTGAGCTTGAGTCCAAAGCTCAAGCTTAAAAAATTAACGAGCCGTACTCGAGCTTTTGATGGCTCAACTCGAGGTTTTATTGAGTTTTTCAAGCCTTCTATATATATACATATCGAGTCGAGCTTTTATCAGACAATTCGAGCTTTCGAGTATCGAGCTATATACCAAAAAAGCAACTCAAAAATGTTTTATAGACATATTCGAGTTTTTCGAGATGAGCTCGAGCTTAATTCGAGTACTGCTCGAGTCCATATTTTAAATGCTCATCGAGCTTGAGCAGTTGAGCCCACGTAAAAAGACTCAAGCCAAGCTTGACTTGACTCGACTCGTTTGCGGTTCTAGTTAAATCCACAGTATGTCCGTATGTTGAATCGTTAAAAAGAAAGTTTGTTGACTTAACCCGTTATACAACGTGTTGGCATGTTAGCGACAAAAAAATGAATGGATACATTAATTTAAAAACGGAAAAATATATGTAAGATAACAAATTAAATTTCATAACCACGAAAAAGAAAACAGTATTTACAAAGATTTGAAGATGAAATTAATACATCTTTCAACCATAATATTATGATTATTTTTCTTTTTCTTTTTTAATTTTTTTCATGGAATTTTCAGAACATGTAAGTACTGTTATTGCCACCATTGTTGTTCTCACCACCACCAGAAAAGTTCGCCTGAGAAAACCCATGATGATGATCACCACCGCCAGCTCCACGGCCGTCCGCTGCCATTGTATAATATTGTTGCTGCTGAGGTTGCCGGAGCTCCACGTTAGCAGGCTGCGAAACCATCGAATTGCTTGACCCCATTCCATAATAATTAAAACTCGATGAATTACTGCTCGGAGGCTGACGAAGCGCAACCGCCGACGTAGCAGGAGCCGCCGTAAATGAAGTACAACCACCACCACCACCACCACTACCGCTAGCAGCGCCTCCACCGGTAAATTTTTGCACCATGGCACGGAAATTGGTGGCGTCGGTATTTAGTAACGTGGTCGGTGTCCTCCGTGAAGCCCTGGACCGACGACGAATATTGTTGGGCCGTATTACACGGTTTAGTTGGTTAGAAACGACGTTGGTAGCGGCAGTGGTGGTGACGGTTGTGGCATGGGTGACGGAATCACCGGACCACCGTAGCATGGTGGGTTGTTGTGGTGGTCCGGCGAGGTTGTTTTGGTAAATTTGGAGCCACTCATTGGTGGTGGAAGTAGCCATGGAATGGAAAGGAATGGATTGATAGAGAAGGAATAATAAAAATGAAGTGAGTATAAATATAAATAAAAAAAAAGAGAAAAATAAAAGTTGGTCAAGCGAGTGGACTTTTCGACCAAAGAAGTGACACGTGAGAAGTTGATGGCGCAAAAGGAGCCGAAAGTTTGGCAAATTTGAGCATGCTTCGAAGAACCATCCTTAACTTGAATTCATGTGTCTTTTAAAAATCAACCAAATTTTGTCTTTATTACATAAATGATTAAATAAAAAAACTTTTATAAAAATAAAAAGGAAATTTCCACTATTTTTATAGATTTATCGATTAAGGTATTTTCAAGTGTTTAAGTGTTCGTGTAATTATTGTTATATTTGTCTTGATTAGGATGTATGGACTTAAACGAAAAATATCCAATGACCTAATATCAAAATTAAGAAAAGAAAGTTGATTTTTAAAACAATGAATCATTGGATGAACTAATTTTTTTTACTGGTTATATATGTAGCAAGTAAAGAATATATAGTTTTGAATATGATAACAATTCTCTAAAGACTTAAACATTACAAAAGCAAGTCGAGTGACTTAATTGATTAATCCATGTATGTTTGTGAGTTTTTTTTAATATCAACACAAATAAAATTTATAAAAGACTGATTATTTATACAAATCTGATAACCATGTCTTGAGAGGAAAAATGGAATTGACAAAAAAAATATGAACTATTCATCTAAGAAATAGGGTTCATGTTACATACATACATAGTTACATACACACACACACACACACACATATATATGTATATATATGGTTGGGTTCTGGTAATTCCGTGATAACGGAGATCCACTTCAAAATACACAAATTTTTCCATCTAATGCACAAATTTTAAATTTAAATATCACAATCTAACATTAAAGTTACATTTAAAATTTAAACTCATTAATTATACACTAAATGCACAACAATTTGTCAAATGCATAAATTGATACATAAAGTGAACAATTTTACCATAAGATGCGTAAATGTTTACTTGAAATGCATAAATTTCTTAAATATATAAATTTTAGCATGAAATTCATAGTTGTATACATTAAATGCACAAATTTAGAGTGGTTCTCACGATCTTACCGAATTGAGGGATTCTTACCAGAACTCAATTATATATGTGTGTGTGTGTGTGTGTGTGTGTGTGAATTATTAGTTCAAATTTTGTGAATATTGGTTCTATGTTGACTATTTTAAGATGAATTCTTACTGTATCATTCTTTTTATATGTCAGGAACCATAAGAACTGGTACGCGTTGAATTATAATTGTCGACTGAATGAACGACTCATAATTATTGACTTACGATAACATTGTATTATGTTGTTGATATTTATTATTGGTTCAAATTTTGTGAATATTGGTTCTATGTTGACTATTTTAGATGAGTTCTTACTGTATCATTCTTTTTTATATGTCAAGGACTATAGGAACTAGTACGCGTTGAATTATAATTGTCGATCAAATCAACAACTCATAATTATTGTCTTACTATTAACATTGTATTATGTTTGTGGATATTTGTTTGATTGCATTTAAGGTGAAAAAACATCAAATAATGATTTATGAATCCACATGAGTTTTTATTTGCTGATTTTCATGAAAGTCTTTATAAGTTTTCTGTCTCCATTAAATTAATCATTCTGATTCAACAGACAATAATGGATAATTAACCATAAATCAAGAGTTAGATAAACAATTATTATTCAATACATGTTGATTTTCACTATTCTCATCATATATGTGTGGTTCTCAAATTCTATAATCATATATGTGTGGTTCTCAAACTTTTTGTATTATTTTCTATAAAAACCATGAGCAATAAGATCAAACTTGACAGTTTTATTTTCGATTCATGTTTAATGTTTACAAATGCTTTAAATTATTGTTTGACTGGTTAATGTGTTCATATCGGTTCTGTAATATTTTGTAATGTTGTTGTTGGTGTTCTGTTCAGGTTTCCTTCCTCTCAGAGACCTAATATTTTGAGTAGACTTCGAAAAAAATTATTGTTTGACTAAAAAAGTAAAAATAAAATAATGATCCATAACTCTTTTGATTCATATTTAGACTGTATTAAATATAAATAAATAATCTACAAATAAATACTTTATTGACAATTTTGAATCAAGAACGTAGTGATCGTTACGATATTATAAAAATGGAGGTCATTTGTGCACAAAATTTTTTGTTCATACATAATAATTTCACATAAATAAACTATTCTATATTTAATATCACTTTTGTAAAATTTATATTTTTCTTTCTTATGATATGAATAAAATAGTGTATATTAATATGGAATTGTTAATAGGTTTTAAAAATGTGGTTTGATGCTAAAGTACAAAATCATGATGGGGATAATGTGCTAAAATGAACCATGTGAGGGGTTGAAATAGACATGGGTCAAAACAAGCATGGTCTTGTTGATTTGGCAACTCTCATATCTTTTTTTTGAATCTTACATATACTAATTTTTTAGGGTTAATTATGTAAAATGTAATTCATTATCATTATTATTTTTAATCTGGATAACCTATTAATTTTTTTTAATTTTAGGTAATATATTTTCTGAATCAAATCAATTAAAATAATCATATCAGATTGAAATGTAAAAATTACTGACGTAACCAATTTTTTGTCTAGTCAACATTTTTTTTGAAACATGAAAGCTTACTCAACATTTTTTTTGGAAAAAAAATTTCACTAAACCAAAAAGAAAAGAATAACTTGAGGACTTTTATGAAAAAAAAAACATGGAAGGACGAAAATACAAAAAACATGAAAACATGTTGATTTTTTTATAATAAACCCTTAAAAAAACTGATAACTGGATAAAAAATCTGTCACATATGTAATTTTTACTTTCTAATTTGATAAGGTTATCATGATTATAGTGACGAATCTAAAAACATAGTTCATTGATGGCACCATCATAGATAGTGGATGTAAGTTTGCGTAGCTAGACTGCTAGAGACTAGATGTTTATTTTCAATAAGCCATTTAAAATGTTGGATAAGCTGATTGAAATTGTTTCAATAAATACAACATATTTTTTCAGATTAAAATAATTTTAATTAAGTTTTAATCATAAGTTCATAACATATCTTTTAAAAACATATTCATAACACATGATTAAAGTAAATTTATGGAAATTTGTTGTTCTCTTAGTTTTTTAATTTGAGATGTGGCGTAAGTTTGTTATTCAAACTATTTTCATTTATAAATATTATTATTACTATTGATTTATAAACAACAAAGAACCCCCTCAATAAATTAAAATGACAAATGAGGAAAGCTTTAAAATCGAAGGTAAAACTAAAAAGTAAGTTTTAAAGTTTCTCTCAAACTCAACACAAACCATATTTCTTTTGTTTTTCTTTTCACTGGTCATCAAAATTAGGGGTTTAAACGAGACGAGACAACTCGTGAGCTACCCGGGATCGACTCCTAGAAAACTCAAAATCGATCCGCAGTTAATCGAGCCAAACTCAAGCTCGAGCTACTCGAGTAGTAATCGAGTCGAGCTCGAGTATTAAAATATACTACTCGATAGGCTCGCGAGCCTAATCGAGCTTGAGTTTACAAGTTTACATTTTTACCCATTAATTTTGTAATATTATATTTTTATCACTTTTTTATAAATCAAATTATATAATCTTAAACCTAAAATTACATTCTTATTCTTTTCACTATTCTCATCATGGTTCTCAAATTCTATAATCATCATGTATTAAATGAGAACCTTATTTTCTATAAAAACCATGAGTAATAAGATTAAACTTGACAGTTTTATTTTTGATTCATGTTTAAGTTACAAATGCTTTAAATTATTGTTTGACTGGTTAAGGTGTTCATACTGGTTCCGTAATATTTTGTAATGTTGTTGTTGGTGTTCTGTTCAGGTTACCTTCCTCTCAGAGACCTCAAAATATTGAGTAGACTTCGAAAAAAATTATTGTTTGACTAAAAAAGTAAAAATAAAAATAATAATCTTTAAATTAACTGTTTTGATTCATGTTTTTTCTTTCTATTAAATATGAATAAATAATCAACAAATAAATATTTTATTGACAATTTTGAATCAAGAATGTAGTGATCGTTACGATATTATTAAAAAAGAGGTGATTTGTACATAATTTTTTTTCATACATAACAATTTCACATAAATAGGCTATTCTATATTTAATATCACTTTTATCAAATTTATATTTTTTTTCTTATAATAAGAATGAAATAGTGTATATTAATATGGAATTGTTAATAGGTTTTGAAAATGTGGTTTGATGCTAAAGTACAAAACAATGATGGGGATAATGTGCCAAAATGAACCATGTGAGGGGTTGAAATAGACATGGGTCAAAACAAGCATGGTCTTGTTGATTTGGCAACTCTCATATTTTTTTTTTTGAATCTTACATATACTAATTTTTTAGGGTTAATTATGTAAAAACGTAATTCATCATCATTATTATTTTTAATTTGGATAACCTATTAATTTTTTTTTATTTTAGGTAATATATTGTCTGAATCAAATCAACTAAAATAATCATATCAGATTGAATGTAAAAATTACTGACGTAACAAATTTTTTGTCTAGTCAACATTTTTTTGAAACATGAAAGCTTAGTCAACATTTTTTTTTTGGAGAAAAAATTTCACTAAACCAAAAAGAAAAGAATAAGTTGAGAACTTTTATGGAAAAAAAATAACATGGAATGACGGAGTTTATTTTTTTATAATAAATCCTTTAAAAAACTGATAACTGAACAAAAAATCTGTCACATATGTAATTTTACTTTCTAATTTGATAAGGTTACCATGATTATAGTGACGGATCTAAAAACATAGTTCATTGATGTTATAGATAGTGGATTTAAGTTTGCGAAGCTAGACTGCTAGAGACTAAATGTTTATTTTCAATAAGCCATTTAAAATGTTGGATAAGCTGATTGAAATTGTTTCAATAAATACAACATATTTTTCAGATTAAAATAATTTTAATTAAGTTTTAATCATAAGTTCATAACATATCTTTTAAAACACATTCATAACGGATGATTAAAGTAAATTTATGGAAATTTGTTGTTCTCTTATTTTTTTAATTTGAGATGTGGCGTAATTTTGTTATTCAAACTATTTTCATTTATAAATATTATTATTACTATTGATTTATAAACAACAAAGAACCCCCTCAATAAATTAAAATGACAAATGAGGAAAGCTTTAAAATCCAAGGTAAAACTAAAAAGTAAGTTTTAAAGTTTCTCTCAAACTCAACACAAACCATATTTCTTTTGTTTTTCTTTTCACCGGTCATCAAAAATGGGTGTAAACAAGACGAGACAACTCGTAAGCTACCCGGGATCGACTCGTAGAAAACTCAAAATCGATCCGCAGTTAATCGAGCCAAGCTCAAGCTCGAGCTACTCGAGTAGTAATCGAGTCGAGCTCGAGTATTAAAATAGACTGCTCGATTAGGCTCAGTTTACAAGTTTACATTTTTACCCATTAATTTTGTAATATTATATTTTTATCACTTTTTTATAAATCAAATTATATAATATTAAACCTAAAATTACATTCTTATTTTTTTTACCCTTCTTGATTGTTGTTGGGATAAAATTAGATTGAATATTTTGTATATATATATCGATTTCCTTTATCCCGAATTTAATCGAGCCGAGTCGAGTCGAGCTCGATAGTATCGGGTAGTTTATCGAGTCGAGCTCGAGTTTCAAAACTAAAGCTCGATCGAGCTCGAGTCGAGTTTCATTGTCGAGTTCGAGCTTGCTAAAACTTGACTCGGCTCGGCTTGGCTCTATCACCTAATCACAACATCTCTCTTTACCATTACTTCTCTCATTCTCTCCTCCTCCTTGCTTCTAGTGCAATAAGACCGCCAAGAATGGTCAACCACACTCCATAGCTCACATCATTGTCACATCATTTTATCATTCATCACAGTTCACACCCCAAAAATGATAACTACCACTTAAAATTAAAAAAAAAAAAAAACAAGAGAGAGAGAGAGAAACGAGAAAGAGAGGGAGAGAGAGTTGAAGCCGCGGAGTGAAGCATGGTTTGGTCACTGATAGAGAGCACTATGAGGGGTGGCGCTCAGGGCCCGTGAGCTGTGGCCACCTTAGCCAAATCATTCGTGGAGCGTGGATTAACATATCCGGTGGACTAATGATGTCAATAGCATTGTAACAAAATGTTGGTAGCATAACAAGAAAATCATCGGTGACACGGGTAATTATTGTCAATTCTTTACGTTACTCCTAAGCAAGTGACTAGTGGCACGTGCCACCATTCACCATAAGCTAGATTAACTTAATTATGCATGATTGATTTGATTTGGAGAGTATGTTATCTTAAATTAAAAAAAATATTAATATGTTACACAAATTGAAAAAAGGTTGACAATACGTTACCTTTTAACATAATTAACTCTTTTTCAATGATGCAGAGAATAAATCTGAATTTTTTTTATATTGCTCATATTTATAGGAGAGCTTAATTCACGTTAAAATTGTGTGACAGCAATTAAATTTTAATCCTGTGAATTATTTGATTAAAAGTCGGATACCATGATTATCCTTAAAATGTTTTCCTTAATAAAACAATTTAAGAGGTTAGAAATATTTTTAAAAGAAAACACAAACACTGTGGTCAATTTTCAATCCCTTTAACAAGTTGAAAGAATTTGTTGTTAGTTGGTAGAATTAACCAATATATTTCCTTCGGAATAAAATATACCACAAATCTAAGTATTTAATTTTAGATAATTACACTTTAAATAATATTCTACTTTGACTTATAACATACACACACTAGTTTATTAACTCGTGTATTACACAGATAACTTTAATAAATTTGTTTTCTTAAAATTATATAAACTTAAAATTAAAAATTAATATTCAAACTTTTAATACTAATAATATTTAATATATCTTATTATAATTAATTTATATATAAATCATTTAATCAAACCATGAAGTAAAAAAACAGATAATCTCTTTCAAGGTTAATGAAAGAATTAGGTGCTAATCAATCATTCGTTGAGTCAATAAAAATAATTTTAAGAAATGCAAAATAAAAATAAAAATAAATAAATAAAATTCAGAGACTTGGCTTATTTTCAAAGAAAAAAACCCACGTGATGAGTGATACTCATGCTGTAAACTTTTTTCTCAAATCTATCTCTATCTATCTCCCATTCTTCTTGAGTCAATAGTCATTATCTCAGTCAATTTTCATACTTTCTCACATATTTATAACTCAAGAAATAAGAGATACATGCATCTCTCTTTTTAAAACACCTTGGATCCAGAAATTTTTTTCGTTAGGGGCATGAGTTTTATAAGGTATTCGTCGTGTTAATTTTTCGGAACACATAGGCTAAAATTCGTCAAATTTACGCACATCGTTGGGGGCCTTTCCCCCCGCTTCATTCCATGTGCATCCGCACCTACACACACGCTTAATGGTTCGAGAAAATACCACTCATAATATATGGCAATAGAAGGGACTGCATTAAAAAAAATTATAACCCAAGAAAGAAGAGATACATGCATCTCTCTTTTTTAATCACACACACGCGCGTAAATTTAGACCTGGCAATTGAAGACACGAATACACGAGTTTGTGAGAGACACAACACGACACGCATACACGACACGAATACATCTTAAAAATTGAGATAAAACTTATTGTCATTTGTGTGTTTATGTCATGTCAAATTCGGGTCTGACACGTGAAACGACATGAATACACGAATTGCCAGGTGAGCGCGTAATGGTTCGAAAAAATATCACTCATAATGTATCGCAATAAAAGAGACAATTTTTTTTCATAAATATGTTTTAATTAACATTGTAAAAATGATATGTAAATTTCACATACATTCACATCTGATAACTCCTTAAAGATAGTATAAACGTATAATTACATAAATTTACATGTATGTAAACGTACATTTATGTTATGTATGATTTCATACACTTCAAATGTGTGAATCTGTTTGAAATTTATATATCAATTTTGTAATGTTAGTTAAAACATGTATATGAAAAAAAATTTATATAGTTGGTCATGAGATCATGTAACTCGTAATGATACTTCCTCCGTCACCACCTTTTTTTTAATCACATTACACCACTTTCCACTTACTTTCCTAGCACTACCATGTCTTTGTAACACCTCTTTTGTCATTCGACACTTCCCTATATACATTCAAATCACATTGACATCGTTAGTTCGTTACTCTTAATAACTCATCCTCCACATTCAGGGGCGGATCCAGAAACTTTTGTTATGGGTGTCACTTTTTTAGAGTAAGTTCAATACTTAGATTTTTGAAATATTTTCTAAAATAGATCGGGTCACCGAAATGGATTGCCACATAAAATTAACAAATAACAAGATATTTCTAATTAATAAAGTACAGGCCCGGCCCTTGGCATGTTCAATGTGGGCTTTCGCACAAGGCCCCCATTCTTTTAGGGCCTCAAAAAAAAAACTGATGGATTTATTTAGTTTAGATTTTAGAAGCCCAAATTCTCTTTTATCTTTGCCCTTGGAATTGCAACTGCCCAGCGGCACTTTGTTGGGAGAGGAAGCGACTATTATAATTATCACATTTAGTTGTAGGTATTAAAACAGTGATATACTCTGGTGTTTTTTTTTTGTTTTTTTATTTTCTTTGCATAGACGTTGACCGTTGTTACTTGGATATGGAAAATTACTATGTGGTTCATCGGTTGAGAGTTGGAATAAAGGTAAGTTGTATTTGACTATTTTCTATTTTGTATAAATGTTTTGAAATTTTTGTAATCAAAGGGTCTCTTTGTGATTTTTGCACAGGGCCCATGAAATCCATGGCACGACCCTGATAAAGTACATAGTACAATACCATTAAAACTTCATTTCAGAAATTTGGCTTTTTTTATGTTTTTATTGATTAAAACTCAGTAATATTTCAATAAATTTGTGTAATAAAAACAACAAATATAAATTAAATATGTATATTATAATTTCATAATTTTTTTGTAGGTGTCACTCAAAAAAAAATCTTAGGTGTCACTCGAGTTTTTGATACATAAGTAACTCAGTATTTTGAAAATTTACCGGTGTCGAGTGACACCCGTATATATAAACTAGGTCCGCCCATGTCCACATTCATGAAGCGATCAGAAAGTGATATATGTAAGAACGATCGAAAAAGAAAGTGGTGATGAATAAAACAACACAAAAAATAGTCTGTTATTCTATTTTCATCATACAAGGATTATTCAATATTTTTTCTTCTTTGGATCATAATTCAATCAACTGAAGTTATTCTAAGTTGTAACTTCAATCAAATAAGAACAGTTTCTTTTTTTTTTTTGGAATTAATAATTAAAGAATAAATAATGAGATTAAATCAAATTTTCATAAAATTAAAAGATATCATCCACTTGGGTAGACCAATAGATGGAAGTCAGTTGGTGGGAAGTAGTAGGTGGGTGGTATTCACTATTCATTTAACTTTCAACCCATTCTCCTTCTTAGGAAACAACCAAGAAATGTCTTTACTATCTAACAAATAATAATGACGTCACATTGTTGACTAAAGTTTGACTTTTATAATATCAAAACAATTATTATATGATTTACATTTTATTAAATAAATATTGTTAATTAAAATAGCACGCTTTTATCTTTTTTTCAACCAAAATTATATAATGTGTTGTTAATTGTTCCCTCCGTTCTAAAATAAATATTATTACCGGATAAAACTACATAATTTTTAATAAATGGAAAATTATCACACATTTTATATACTTCAATACATAACAACCATACTCTTATTTGTTTACCAAATCAATTTCTAGAAAAAAAAAAAATACTCTGTAAACATATGATTATTAAATAAATTATATATTTTGGACAATTTAAAATAAAAAATAGACATTTAAATTGGTTTATATAACAAGGAAAATCTCATTGAACCAACTTTTTCGACTTAACAAGCAAAATATTTTTTTTTTTAAAGATTAACAAAGTTATATAGAAAAACCCATTAAATATCTTTCTAAGAAGTTATCTCCATATTCACATATTGATACACCTAAAGAAACACCCTTTGATTTTCAGCGAAATCTTTGTCATGTTATTTTTTAGGAGAAAAAGTCTGAACGAAGTTTTGGTTTTGAAAATAAGTCCACTTTGATTTCAATTGATATGATACATTTTTTTGTTCTTTTAGTCAAAAAATATATTTGGTTTTGTATGATAAGCGCAATCAAAAAATATATTTAATATTCTTATCTGGCAATGAAATGTTCTCTTTTTTCACTTTCAATCATCTCATCTTCCAGTTCGTTTTTGTTTTTTTGATCTTGTTATGGTTCGGGATTGTGATTGTTTTTTTGTGTGACGTTTTAATGTTTTATTTAAGGGTTGATTTCTGCTTGCAGAACCATTGATGTTGGAAGTTTGGTTCTTAGTGAATTTTTACCTTTAAAATGATAATTTCTAGCCGTACACTTTTGGTTTTGCTAATTTTACATCTTTCTTAATGAGTGATATGATTAGTAAAATCAGTTTGAGCATCAAATAAAAATTTAGTGTTACAGGTATATAATTAGTAAAATTAAAGGATTGAGGTTTACAACAACATCTACAAGTCTACAACTGTAGATGAACCGAACGAAAGAATGTTTATATTTATTCGTTTTACTTTAACAGAAAAAATGAATGAACATGAACATAAACTAATAAGAGATATTTTGTTCGTGTTTGTTCGGTAAGTAATTGGCAATGTCCGTATTCATTCGTTTAACACATAAACGAAAACAAACAGACATAAATGAACAATTAGACAAACATAAACAAATGTAAACGAACAAACATGTTTGTAAAAACAACATTAACCCACAACAAACAATTCGTAGCTTTCAAACAACATTCATACATATATAAGTTTTATAAATCACTTTAAAATACTGCAATAATTATAAATTAACACCTAAGAAACAAGAAACCTAATTTTAACACTAAATTAACATTATTTAAGCATTTGAACAATAAATTTTATTGATATTTAATAGATTATGTCACCTATTGACATCCATACTAATAGCAAACAAAAAAGATATTAATTAAACTTTAACAAAGCATGACATAAAAATAAGTCTAAAAACACATATTTATAGTTCCATTCAAAAAGATAATATATTTATTGTAAATATAAAATATATATTTATTAAAAAAATTATAAACAATTCGAACAAATATAAATGGGTGTTCACAGATACAAACGAAAGAACAAAGTCTATGTTCATATTTGTTTATCTAACTGAATGAACACAAAATAATGTTAACGAATGAATATAAACAAGTATCACATTAAACAAACGATTTGTCAAACGTTTGATTTGCTTACACACGTCGTGAATTCAACGGGTACAGTGTGTATTATGATAACAAAAAATGTTATGTAGCGTCAGTGCTTACGACAATATGAAAGAAAGCATAGAATTCAAAGTGTCAAATCAAAAGATAATCATAATGCATACAAATTTTCACTTTATTGCACCAACAAATCTTCTATATAAAAAAAAATGACAATCTCATGCTTTCTATATGATATATATGTAACAAAAAAAAAATTCATTACCTAATAATTCAATTGACAATTCTTAACATTAACTTTCGAGTACTTTCATGATAAATTAGAACATTTATATGTAATTATTGTGTACGGCAAAATATTATGTTGTTGTGTACAAATCATCTCTTAAATTTAATTAGTACGAGGATAATTATTTAAAAAAAAATCCAACATTAGAATCCATTTATTAAGTTTTAGCTAAACAAAAGTCATCCCAACCAAAATTCTTACTTTTTGTTACCAGATTTACGTTACACCTTCCTATTTACAAAATACAAAAAGTAACAGAAAATATCATACCTTGTTACCAAAAAAGTTTATTTAAGTTTTGTCAAATTAAGATTAACCTTATGAACTAAAAGTATAAGGTAAGTTTTTGACATTTGTGAATTATTTTTCTTCTTGCATCAACATAAATATTAAGAAGGAATATTTATATTAAATTTTATGTTGTTAGGTGATGATGATTACGAGGATACATGGCAGGAAAGGATTCCACGCATGCAAAGAACCAACGGGAAGAACCCAAGTCAGGGCTACTCAACGGGGAAGTAAATACAAAAGGCATGTCTAGGTAGTTATAACCAACGTGACAGGTGTCACACGTGGATATATAGACTGTAACCAGGCGTCATGGATCAACGAGAGAACGTATAAATAAGATAATTCGTCTTCTCCATAAGGTACACACTATATAGCACTGAAACTGACCATCTTCTAAATACACGCAAAATCTCAAATTAAACCTATACTAACTTAAGCATCAGAGTGGCTACGCAAGTACACTCCTGCTACGTCATTAACCCAAGTCTTTCCCCTGTGTTGCAGAATTGGATTCTCTTTATCAGCTTACGTCATTCATCGAGATCAAGTTGAATAAAATAAAAGATATTTGACAGACACAAATATTTATATCTACACATGTAATGAATTTGTAATTGTCTTGTAAACTATTATTTAGAAAACTTACATGTGAATTTTTTTTTATATATCTACAATTGTTCTTTACATGTGAAAAAATAGGGTGGCAAGTGCCAACCCTAAATACGGTTATAACAAGTTGAATTGTTAGTCTATTGATTACTAGTTTATTACCCGCGTATTACGCGGATAGTTTTAATATATATAAAATATAACAGAAAAAAAATATAATTTCTTTAACAAAATTATATAATAATGATATTATTATTTATTATAACCTATTAATTTTATATATTTCTAAATAGATATTGTAACAACCTAACTTTTGATCTAGTCTTAAAATTCAGTATTTGATCCGATAATGTAATATTATTACATTATTTGAATTATAATTTAATTTAGTTATGAAATATATAATTAAATTATATAAATATTTATATTATGAATTAATAAATTATTAAAGATAATTAAATAAAAGAGATATAATATACAAAAATGAAAGTGGGTTAAGTAGCAAATATAACTAGATGAAGTATATAAACGAGATTTATTATTCATTAATCACTTTACTCTCTCTCTCTCTCTCTACACACACACTCTCTCTCTCTACTCTCTCTCTAAAAACTCTCAAAAATTTACCATAATTTGCAACAAGTTCGAAGATTGAAGCAAGGACAGAGTTACAATTACTAATCAACAAACAATCAACGCAAATTTAAGGTAAAAATCGACTCTTTTAGCTTTTATATTTTCAGATTTAAGAATAAATTCGAATTTGATTATTTTGTGTGAATAAAGTTAATTTAGCCCGAGTTTTAACTAGATTATGTATAATATAAACGAACCTAGGCTTAATATTTATCATATTTGTGATTTATGCTTTAGAAATTCATGATTTAAAGCTGTAAAATATGAACAAATTCGAGATGCCAAGAACAAATTCGAAATACATAGAACAAATCCGAAATTTAATTAAATTCGAAATATAGATTCGAATTTGACAATTAAAGGTATGAGTTGGACACTAAATTCGAAATGTGGGATTCGAATTTAATGAGTCAAATGATAGAAGCCATGAATTCGATTTTAGGTGCATAAATTCGAATTTATTATATATATACATGATTCGAAGTTATTATATATATATATATATATATATATATATATATATATATATATATATATATATATATATATATATATATATATATATATTCGAAATGGTGACTTCGAATTTATACCCTATATATTCGAATTTAGTCTCATATTTGAATCTAATGCATTCTAATTTATCCACATGTTCGAATTTATTATATAAATTCGAACCCTATTTCCTAAATTCGAATATATTGAATAAAACACTTGGACAACACATAAAATAACAAGAAGATTAGCAAAATAATTATATATATATATATATATATATATATATATATATATATATATATACTAATCTTTTGAGAATATTAATAAAATAAAGAATGATTTATGAATGAACAAGTTATCAGAATCAGATAAAATAAAGAATTTAAAGATAAAAGATATTGATATTGACAAAAGATTGTTATGATAATTCTGGACAGGTTCAGTGAAATTCTGAACAAAGATTAAAAGATTTATAAAGTGGGTCAAAGATTTGATTTGACAGAGAACAGATTGAGATTAAATCCTGAGATAACTCAGGTGGCAGATTTTACATCTGTTTGATAAAGACCCAACACTGTGAGTTATAGATATTCATATTTAACATGCTTAAATTTCCGGTTGAGACATATTGTTGATGCTAGACTGATTGACATTCATATTATCAGCTGGATTGTGACCTGTGCACACCATGGTTCGGTGTTGCCCAGTGGATCATGATAGCTATTTGACTTATCATTTCAAAAGATATTGCATTTTTAGTTCATTTCTGATATTGCTTTGAAATTATTGCTATCATGACTTGATTACGTATGCTTCAGCATTGCATATACTTTGACATTTGATTCAGCTTGATTTGCATCATTGATCTATTGTTCTAGACCTGGCTATTTCACCAGTTCTATTGAACTTGGTAATGACCTCCGATGTTCCGTCATGTTGATTTACTGGTAGCTAGCCCAGTATGTGGCTGATCCCCACGATTTAAGCTTGAGCGTGGCTTGAGCATCATCCGACTCTATGACTTCTATGTCTCAATCATGAGGGCTGAAGCGGCAGCCAAGACATATCACGCTAGACTTATGATGATCCGCTTGACATTGCAAATTTCGACCAAAGAATTAGCATGTAATGATATTACATGATGAAACTATGAATGAAAAGTTCAACAAAGAGATGATATCTCTAAGATTGTGGTTATAACTTTTGGACATTAATCCATAGAGTTAGAAGTGTACTTTAAAGATTCCATATGTAATATTTCATCGAAGTTCTATGATGCTGAAGTTAACATGAAATCGAGTGATATAAAGTTTTATTACTAATATAAGTATAATCATGTTTGTGAATGAGAATATTCGAGTATATAAATAGGCAGTAGATGAATAGCCAAGATGGACTTGGAAGCTTTGAATTGGAAGAGATGTTATAGATTTCTTAGAAATTTATGAATGAGTTGAGAAGTTATAATAAAGTTTAAGTTTGACCATAATGGGTTAAAGAATTGGAAATTAATTGTATTAGTCTTATATATGATATGTTGAAGGACTGATAACAACTTGTAATTGTTATCATAAACTATGTAGCATTAGCTTTTATTAAGAGAAACTGTATGTTACACTGTGTTGATATTTTGACTTAAAAAGGGTTGTGGTTAAGAACAACAGAATTCGAATTGTTCATGAGAATTTTGATGTAGTTGGAATCAAAGAGACTGTTTCAATATTGGTATATATGAATATTATATGAGGAAAACAAATCTAGAAAGTATGGAGAAAGCATACGAGGGTATGATAATACATGGAAAATACATGATAATTTTAAAAGAGAAATTGAAATATGTAATGCGAAGTGTAAAGTAAGAAATGAATGTGAAGTATAATCGATTGGAAGGGGGGATATAATACTTAATGAAATGGAGATTTGAACAAACATAAAAACTTTAAAGAGACTTTGGACACTAGGGAAATTGCTTATACGGCAAAGAAAAGTCTAGTACTACGATTCGGAATCTAAGGATGATTCGGAGGTGATCATGAGTTCTGTTTGATTTTGGGTGTCGATCAATTATTTGTATCTACTGCTTTTGTTCAACAAGTGTAAATACCTTGATCTAAGTTGTCTATTGTGATTGATGTTGAAATTTGCTAAGTAATACGTTAGTTAGCATAGATCATGTGTATCATGATTGTACTTTAATGATTGAGGAGGTAGTACTCAATCCTGACTTGATTTCAATAAAGATCGGTGATTTGATTGAACTTATTAAATATATGTGACAAGACACATGTAATTTGCAATAAAGGAATAATAAAGAAAACTACGCCGAAAGGAGGCGAGAGAATTGTATATATGAGTATTGGAGAAGTGGGGATCAATGTCTAATGATGATTGTTAGGTCCCGAAAGCTGATTGCTTAGGGTTGTGAGTTTTGTTTGGTATAGGCTATTGATACCAAGACTGAAGAGAAAACTGTGGCCGATGCGCCTGTTGTCCCAAATGTTTCCATATGTGTTTCTGGAAGACTTGTCTGATGTGCCACTTGAAAGACAAGTGAAATTTTGTGTTGAATTGATCCCTGGAGCTTCTCCAATAGCTTGTTGTTCGTATCGGTATGCATCTACTGAAATATAAGAGATGATGAAACAACTTTAGAAGTTGTCAGATAGGGGCTTTGTAGATTGAGTTCTCTGCCATGTGGAGCCCGATAGTGTTTATGAATCAAAAGATGTCACAATGAGAATGTGCATAGATTCACATGATTTGAACAAATTGACTATAAGTATCCGCTGCCGGGAATTGATGATTATTTCGATTAGCTGCATGAGAGCTAATTATTTTTCTAAGATTGATCTACGAATGGGATATGATTAGTTGCGGTCCGAAGAAGGAATGTACTGAAAATGGCTTTCAGGATAATTATGAGCACTACGAGTAATTAGTTATGGACATTATGAATATGGATTTGTATATCAATGTTGGAGGAATCGGTAATTGTAATTATCGATGATATTTTGGTGTAAGTCTAAAGCTGAATATGTCAAATCGTGAGTTTTGATTACAATAGGTTATATTTTGTAGTATGTGATTTCTGGAGTTGAGATCTCGGAGGATTCCGCTAAAAGTGGAGGGATTGAGAATTTGGAAGCTGTTTTCGCGGTATTACAGATTTAAGAAATTTTCTACGATTAATAAATTGTAGACATGCTGATTTAAATTGGTATGTATATACTAACTTGAGAAAGTTATTATTGGAAAAACTTGCACAGATTTGCGTGAGTAAGGTTATTATTTTTATGGTACTCTAGAATCGATTATGTTTGATTAGAAGAGTCGTTTCATTTTCAACTATTGGTTTGCTTTACAAGTGGGATTAGGAACACATATAGCTATGAGTATAGCTTACTAACCCCGACAGATGGTCAAAATGAATGGACTATTTTCACATTGGAATATATAATGAGATCATACATTCTGGATTTAAGTACCAACAGAAAAGATCAATTGTGTTGATAGAATTTTCATATAACACTAGTTATCATGTTAAAAATCAAGAAAACACTGTTTACAGTTTTGTACGTGAAGAAATGTAGAACGCCTACGTGTTGGAATGAAATTGAAAGGACTCTGATTGCTGAGTCTGTGATATGAAAGAAGAGTTATAATGATGAGACACCTAAACCAATCAGTTTTGAGGGAAACGATGTAGTATATTTGTTAGTATCACCGATGAGGTGTACTACTTGTTTTGAAAAAGGGATAAAATTAGCACTGAGGTGAGTTGGTTCATTTAGAATAACAGAAAAGTTAGGAATCTGTTATCTCATTTGGAATTATCTAAGGAAATATCGAAATAACACTTGTTGTTTCACGTGGAAAGCTTTATGAAATCTTCACAACTAGTAATGAAGATTAGGCTGATTATACCGAATTGGAAATCAATAAAGATTAATATATGTTGAAAATCCAAAATATATTATGGATATGAAAGTAAGGAAGTTAAGGAACAAAGAGATTAAAATAGTATTGATACGTTGGAAGCATCACAAAGGAGTAAACCATACTTGGGAGACAAAAGTCGATACGTTGAAAAAGTATAAGTATGTATTCGAATCCAAATAAACTTCGAGGACGAAGTTTGAGCGTGGTGGAGCCCATGTTGTAACATCCTCAAATTCAATTACGGTGATTTAAGAAATATTTGGACAGGTAATTTATAAATAAGTTGAATTATGAGCAAAGATTATGTATTTGGGGATATTTAAAACTTAGTTGTTGTTTTAAGAAAATTAAAAAGTTTAAGAACTTTGAAATGATTATTATGAATTATAAAAGTTAGTAATGATAAATTTAAGAATAAATCAGTATTTTATGGAACCGGTTAAGTTGAGGGGTGAAATGTGCAAAATGGGAAAGATGGGAATAAAAAGGCCAAATACCTTTTCATTCTCCAAATGCTCTCTCTCTCTCTACACTCTCTCTCTAGAAAAACACTCTCTACTTCTCTCTAAGATATCTCGCAAACCGACCGGCCGATTATCGAGATTTATACGTCATCGGAAAGATCTCGAGGAGTACAACAACAATCTACGGTTGGATTTTTGATTTCGTACGGATTAAGGTAAGAATCGACTCTTTTAAGATTTTGTGTTTCGGTTTTGAAGAACATAAGTTCGAATCTGTCATTTTTATGCGATTTAAAGCCGATTTTGCTTGAGTTTTAGCTAGAATATGATAGTATATGTGTAATAGAATCAAACCTAGGTATAATACTTGATATATTCATGATTTTAGGCTTTGAAATGAAGGATTTAAGTTGTAAAGATGAACAAACTCGAAAATACCAAGAACACAGTCGAAATGCAAGAACAAACTCGATTTTTGTACTAAATTCGAACAGGATTTCGAGTTTGACACCATAGATTCAAATCTAAGGCCCTAGATTCGAATATGGTTCAAATCTACCCTTAGGAATTCGAGTTTAGTCATTAAATTCGAAGGAAATTCGAATTTAACCCCTGAAATTCGAGTTTAATGCCTAAAATTTAGAAATCTACTCTCTAAACTCGAGTATTTTGAATAAAACTCATAAATAACACATAAAATGACAAGAGTTATTCAAAGGACAAGGTGTGAACTTGAAATGGGTTCAAATTTAGTTGTAGTTCGAATTTGGACATAGACTCGAAATGGGGAAAAATATTGCAAAACTTACGAAACTTGGTTTTATGGATTTAAACGGTTTTTGACTCGAAATATTGTTGTAATTAATATAACAGGTCCCTTGTGGTGGTGTTTAACCCACAGTGGGGTACTTGTTGGATCCGGTTGAAAGCCCGAGGAGAAATTAAATTGGTTAACATTTAATTACGCACCCACTGTGAGTACATATGATTTCGCATGTTTATATCTGCTTTATGATTGCTTTTGCTTACTGAGACATGTTGCTTCATTTTTCGTTTGGAATTCTACTAACTTGCGTAGATTTAGATGCACATTCTTATTTGATGCATGTCCGTTCGTTTGTTGTGCATCTACGATGGACCGATGGGTCGCATCTGTTACTCTGATGTTACTGCTCTATATGATGCTGGAGCTGATCCCTCCAGGTCCGGTAGGCAGTATGTCATCCCCGATGTTATGTCTGTCTCAGTAGTATGTTTTAAAGGCCGAGCTTTGGGCTCGTAAGAGCGACGGCTCATGTGTGGTCGTACTTTGTGTACGTGGAGAGTGCACGACGTGTGTCGTCGGTGCTACTCTTGTGGGCATCATAAGGATTTATAAAATGTGTAAATCTGTGTATTCACTAAGCATTCGCTTACCCCTCAGTTGTCTTCATTTTTACAGGAAAGGGTAAATCAACTGTCGGACCTTCTAGTTAGGTCATTTGGGAAGATTTGGAAGACTTGGTACTATTTAATCGGTAATTATGTTATGAGACAATGTTGTAATTTATTCTGGATGATTGTAATAATTGTAATGGGTGTGTAGACTTAGACTTGGTACCTTATAGCACTGTAGGGTGTTTGACACTATTGCACTACTTTATTTATGTATTTAATGCTTCCGCACTTGACTTAGGTTATCAGATCATTATGTTATTGCATATTGATGATTAATCCTGGGTATATTGTAATTGGTGGTTGTTGTGGCAAGGGTGTCACAATTATGACCTATTAATTTTGTATATTTCTAAATATATATGAAGAGTAATTATTTTCTGATATATATTTTTTAAACTTTTATTATATTATCTTATAATTAATAAGTTAGTAGATTATTAGATTTTGTTTGATTTGATTTGATTTGAATTTAAAAGTGGATTATATTAGATTTGGATAGATTTAATTAATAAGTTAGTAGAGTATTAGATTTTGTTTGATTTGATTTGATTTGAATTTAAAAGTGGATTATATTAGATTTGGATAGATTTGATTTAAATTTCTTAATTCTTTTTAAAATCTATAGTTGCCACGTGTCGATTCATGGTGACGACACGTGGCTTCACCAGAGTTGAGTATAATTACTCTTTTAATAGTATAAATAGATAAGGTTAATATTGAACAAACCTAATCAACTTTTTTTTTTTACTTTTTTAATTAAGTTTTTAAAAAGAAATTTCCAATTGTTTAAGTTCTCAAACTATATTTGTCTTATTTAAAACTATATATTTTTTACTGGCTACCGAATTAACCGGTAAAAACAACTGATAAAACAAAGGATTTAGGGATTTAATCGTGAAAATATGGAAAGATTGTAGGGTTTATCGTTTACCCAACATTAATCAAGTAAAAAAGCTAATTAAGGTTATATGTTTGGTAACTGGTCAAATATACACTTTAAAATAAAACAAATATATGTAACGGATGGTAGAATTATTTATATTTCTTGCTTACGAAAATCATAATAAAGTTTGAAATATAAAAATAAAATATAAAATATGAATACTAATATGAATTGAGAAGTTCGATTAAACTAAAAATTATAATAAACTATACTCTTTAATTTCTTTAAGAAGTTATTATAGAAAATCAAACCAAACTAAATGACTTCAAACCAAAAATCAATATAGCCCTTGTTTGTTTTCATTAATAGCCTCTTAAAAGGCTCTGAAATCTAAATTCAGATTGTTTGTTTAGTTTCATACTTTAGAGGTTGCAACCTTTGAATTTAGCTCTTAAAATTAAAAGAAACAGAGTTGTCTGAACTAAAATTAAGAGCCTCTTAATTTCAGATTTTAAGTTATCCTCTTAATTTCAGACGTGGTTTTCAAACTTCAGACATTTAACCTCTTAAAAAACAAATAACATCATAGTAATTTTCTTTCATACTTTTATTCACGATAATCGAATATAGATAGTACTTGAATGATAGGTTTAATTTAATTGAAATTAATAATAAATTGATAACTATTTACATAAAATTTGACAGCACATTCAAGAAGTATCAAATTGTATATTCAATACAAAATAAATAAATATTTTCTAAATATTTTTTAAAAATAAAGAACAAAAGGAAAAAAAAAAACATAAATGTACTGACATAGATGACAAAATCATGTAACATATAATATTTGATCTGCTTTGCCTGTCTTGTTTTCAATTAACTTTGTTGTTTCAAGAAAATGATAAATATAAATAACAAAATCATGTAATAAAGGAACATACTTTTTAAAAAATATTTTAATGGTATGGTCAGTATTATAATAAATTAATAGTATAAACAAAATAAACTAGACTAAAGCTTACATGATAATTATTAAATATTATATAATAAAATAAAAATAAACTTATTTTTTAACTAAAGACAAAAAATACGAAAAAAAATATGACGTGTACTATACTAAGAACTAGTTTATGAACCCAAGTATTACATGAATAATTTTTAATAAATAGTTGGTTAGATAAAATGTATGTAAACTTAAAATTAAAGACATATGGTATTCTTGTTAATTATATATAATAATAAATTAAAATAAATAGCAGTTGTTTTCTATGATTTTATTAATTTTTAATTTAATTTAATATATTTTACTTTATACAAATTGATATTTTAGTTTATATATAATATAATACTAATATATTTTACTACGAATTAATAATTATAGATATAAAAATCAATAGAGTGTATTTATCTTTCTAAAAAATTTAATTGTATTTATCTTTTATCATTTATATATTATAAATAATAGAGTGTATTTATTTTTTAAAAAATAATAAATTGTATTTATTTTTATAATTATAATGTGTATTTATCTTTTACGGTGATACATGTAGGAGTCAGGTGACATGTGATGTTCTCATTTATTATATATAATAATAAACCGATATAATAGTAGTTATTTTTTATGAGATTTCAGTTTATATATAATATAATACATATATATTTTATTATAAATTAATATTTATAGATTAAAAATTAGTAGTGTATTTATCTTTTTAAAAATTATAATTTTTTTTATTTATAGATTAAAAATAAATCAAGTGCATTCATCTATATAAAATAATAAATTGTATTTATCTTTTAATAATAATTAAGTAGTATTTTTTTATTTAAAAATAAAAGTTGTATTTATTTTTGTGGTGTAATGTGGAAACGATACGTATGCATTTGATATTCTCTTTTATTATATATATAGCTTATAATTTATAATAAAGTAAAATCATATAAGTTATAATAACTAAAAGTAAATATCATTGTTTTAAAAATGTCTAAAAATAAGTATTTAAACAATAAATATAAATTTAGTTAAAGAAACAATATCTAAAAAATTACAATAAGATATAATATATCTATAGCTGATAAAACATAAAAAATACTCACAATAGCAAGAAAGATTGAAAGATAAGAAGCGATATTCATGAGTTTTCAAAACGGATTCACTAAATCAAAGTATTTTAAATAAATTACTTTAATTTTATATCATGAATAAAAATTGTAAGATACACATATTATATCATTGTTAATACAAGTAACAGTCTATTTAACTGTCAAAATTATTTTTTTAATAACGTAGATAGATTTTATTAGTTTTTGTAAAGTTAAAAAGGCAGATAAAAAGTGTTGACTTGCAACAGAGTTTGACTTGGTCTTTAATTATGAGTAGTACTAAAGTGTTGACTTGCAACAAAGTTTGACTAAGATCTCTTATTATGAGTAGTATACATTGTACGCTTGTTGGTGTATGTCAGTTGGAGACCAAAACCTATTTCTCTGTTTTTTTTTCCTCCTTAATTTTAAGCATCGTCGGTGGAACAACATTTTAATCGACTCTAATAATTTACTTTGGTTTTTCTAATAACAATTTACATTTTTTTCAGTCGATATCTTTACGATTAAAATCACCAAATATGTTACGGGAAATATGGCTCACGAATCCATCACAATGTTTTTAAGTCGATTTGTATCATGGATGCTAAGTTCCATTTATTTTCGTTGATTTGCTTTCGGTTTAGTTCTTCTTTAGTCTTTGTTTTGTCAAAGATTAATATATGATAACAACAATAATTTTTAAAGAAAATTTGTCAAAGATTCATAGATTCTAGTACAGTAAAAATTTGCTTGTAAAAGTAATAACTATAATCTATAAATAATAATAAATGAGTAAAAAATACTATCATTTGTCGTCTTTTCCTTTGATATGTCACACGTCATGATCTAACACTGTAATGTCATTTACTAAAATTTAATTTATATTTCTATTCAAGTTAAATCAAATCAATGTAACTCTAACAAATTAATAATTAATTAACTAAAATTTATAAAATCTAATTTCTCATAATTATTTTATATATTTTAACAAATATTATATATAAAAATATTTATATTCTACGTGTCTTTTAAATCAACTCATATAATACATGTGTATTAACCCAATAATAATATTAAAGAACGATGCATTTTTTTTTGTCATTTTCTGTTTCACATAATGTACTTTTATATTTGAATAAAGAAACTACACTTTAAAAATAATTTAGAAAAAAAAAGATAAAATAATATTTTTAATCCTTCAAAAAGTAAAGTTAAAATTAAAACGCTAGTAAATATGTTTAAATGGTTTATTTGACAAACACTAGCTAGAGCTCGTAGTTGGAATTTAATATTTCACGATTTATATTGTTAGCCAATCCTAAACACCATTCGGCACCATAACTCACTAAACCCATTAATAACTAAGATTTGGGAATCATAGAATCATGCATGACAGAACGCGGCTTTTAAGACGCACTGAAAAGCTCCCTTGGCAACTATCAGCTATCAAGAAAAGCGTTAGCTAAGAACCAAAAATGGTACCATCCAGTCTGATTCCAATTATGTGTCAGATCGGTTTGGTCCAGTCTAATTTTATCAGTACATCATCTTTATCACCATCCGAATCAACCCTCTTCATGGATGTGAAAATACTAAATGAGTCAATATTTGATTAGTAATATGTTTCGTATGTATAATTCTAAAGTCTTATCGGTAATCAAATATATTATTATTAAGTACACGAAATGGTAAAATCTTGGAATGAATGAAGACCTCATTGGTGGTCTGCAACAAAGACAATTTGTGGCTAAGATGTGAACGAATTGAATTAGATACGACAAACAATTCAAAATGAGGTGACATGTAATCTAAAAACTAACTGGGTCAAAAATGTTACTCAAAACATATGTTTAATTATTCGAATCATGTCTCGTCTCACAAGCAAGGCTAGAAATGCGTCAAACCAAACTTGAGTTTGATTGCGCTCGAGCTCAAGCTCAATTGACGGTTTTAATTAGGCTAAGCAAAGACCTCAAAGGAGTTTGGTAGGTTGCAGATCAGGTAACTCGCTAGTCGATAGTCAGCCTATTACGTAATGGTTGTTCTCTTTGAATTAATCAAATAAGTCCTATACTTTAGGATAATTAGTTTTCAGGGTAGTGGAGTTTATTTTTGATTTTCTTTTATGTAAAGGCTATATATAGCCCCCAGCTTATTAGTTTCAATACACATTTTCCTTCCGCTTATTCTTTATCTCTGATTTAATGAAGGAATCCCTGCACCTGCACTTGGGACGTCACAAGCGAGTGAAGCTCAGAGGAAGGTCGTTGACGATGTGAAGCTCAAAAATTTGAAGGTAATAAATTATCTGTTCCAGTCAATTGAGAGAAATTCTAGAAACGATTCTTGACAAGGGGACGTCGAAGGCAGTCTGGGAATCCATGAAGAAGAAGTATCAATGGTCTACAAAAGTAAAAAGGGCACAACTTCAAGCATTACGAAGGGAGTTCGAATTGCTGGCCATGAAAGAAGGGGAGAAGATAGACAGTTTCTTGGGGCGAACCTTGGCGGTGGTGACCAAATTGAAGTCCAATGGTGAGACAATGGAGCAGAGTACAGTGGTTAGTAAGATACTGAGATCGTTGACACCTAAATTTAACTATGTGGTGTGTTCAATAGAAGAGTCAAATGATGTGGATACGTTGAGTATTGATGAAGTGCATGGCAGTTTGCTCGTTCATGAGCTACGGATGCAAGGCATGCAGATCGAGGAACATGTGTTGAAAGTAAGTCACGATGATAGATCAGGTAGAGGAAGGGGCCGAGGAGGCCGTGGAAGAGGTAGAGGGAGACAACCGTTTAATAAAGCGATGATTGAATGCTATAAATGTCATCAGTTGGGACACTTTATTTATGAGTGTCCTGAGTGGGAAAGAAAAGCAAATTATGCTGGAAGAAGATGAAGAGGAAATTTTATTAATGTACAGCGTAGAGCTTCTTCAAACACAACACAAAGAGGTATGGTTTCTTGATTCAGGCTGTAGTAATCACATGAGCGGGAATAAAAAATGGTTTTCTAATTTGGACGAAGATTTTAGTCAAAGTGTAAAACTTGGGAATGATATGAAGATGGCTGTGGTGGCTAAAGGAAGCATAAGATTGAAAATCAATGGCATTTTATTATGTTCCTGAACTTAAGAACAATTTATTAAGTTTAGGGCAACTTCAAGAGAAGGGGTTGGCTATTTCGATACAAAATGGAACCTGCAAAGTTTTCCATCCTATGAAGGGGTTAATTATGCAAACTGATATGGGTAGAAATAGTTAGTTCTATTTATCAGCTTGCTTAGTACCAAGAAATCCCAAGTGTTTACAAGTTGAAGATGTAGGAGAAAAAGAGGTTCATTTATGGCATCGTCGCTTTGCTCATTTGAACTACGAGGCGTTAAGAACACTTTCCTACAAGAAGATGGTGGTTGGTTTGCCGTCTCTCAAGTCCCCGGAAAAAATATGTACCACGTATTTGTCTGGCAAACAACTTCGGGAGCCCATCTCAAAACGAAGTTCATGGAAGGCATCAAAACAACTTCAGCTCGTACATTCTGATATATGCGGTCCTATTAATCCAACCTCAAATAGTAACAAAAGGTACATTTTGAGCTTTATTGATGATTTTTCTCGCAAAACATGGGTTTATTTTTTGCATGAAAAATCCGAAGCAATTTCTATTTTCAAGATTTACAAAGCTTGTGTAGAGAAGGAAATAGATGCACAGATAAAATGCTTAAGGACAGATAGGGGTGGCGAGTTCATGTCGAATGAGTTTGGAGATTTTTGTCAAACCCAAGGGATTAGTAGGCAATTAACAGCAGCCGACAATCCTCAGCAAAACGGAGTGGCCGAAAGAAAGAATAGGACGATTATGAATGCTGTTCGTTCAATGCTAAAAGAGAAAGAGGTTCCTAAAACATTCTGGCCAGAGGCTATGAAATGGTGTGTGCATATTCAAAATCGTAGTCTGACAGCGGCAGTTGAAAACAAGACTCCAGAAGAAGCTTGGAGCGGTAAGAAACCTGTGGTGGAGAATTTTTGAATATTCGGATGTGTAGCACATGTGCACATACCAGATCAAGGGAGGACTAAGTTGGATGATAAAAGTAAGAAATGTGTTTTCTTGGGAATTAGTGAACAGTCCAAGGCCTGGAGATGTTATGATCCAGTTTCGGAGAAAATCATCATCAACAAAGAAAATGTGTTTGATGAAGATGCACGTTGGGACTTTGGTAGAACAACAGGAAACATTAAGCAAGATGCCTTTGAATATGAAAGTAATGGAGATGAAGAACGGAATGAAGAAGAGAATGGTGGCATAAGCAACACTGGCTCTAGTTCAAGCAATACAACTAGAAATATATCACAAGAAGAATTAGTTGAAGGAAGGGTTGCCTCGAGAAAGAAGAGCACCGGGTTGGATGGCAGATTTTGAAACAGGGGAAGGCTTCAATGAAGAAGAAGAAGAAGCCTTGAATGCAATGATCATGGCAATTGAGAATGACCCGGTGACTTTTGACAATAGACTTTGTAATCTAGTGTGTATTGATATGTAAAACACTGAATACAATGCGGGTATATATAGAGAAACTAAATACAATGATTACTATCTAGTTTAGACTAATTACATTCTAGCCCTTCTACTCTATAAACTATGTCTAATATCCCCCCGCAAGCTAAGGTCGGGGAACGACCTGTAGCTTGGATCTAAGAAGAAGAAAGCGTGTAGAAGAGAGTGGCTTTGTGAAGACATCAGCAATCTGATCATCTGTAGATATGAATCGTATGGAGAGTTGTCGTCGGGCAACCTTTTCTCTGACAAAATGGAAGTCGATTTCAACATGCTTTGTTCGGGCATGGAAGACAGGATTAGCAGAAAGGTATATAGCACCAAATTATCACACCATAGAGTAGGCACTGTCTGAAGGGGAACATGAAGCTCACGTAGTAAGGCCTGAAGCCAGGTAAGTTCAGCAACAGTGTCAGCAAGAGCCTTGTATTCAAATTCCGTAGAGGAGCGAGAAACAGTCTTTTGTTTCCGTGCAGACCATGAAACAAGGTTTGACCCGAGATAGATAGCCTATCCCCCCGTGGATCGACGATCATCGGGACAACCAGCCCAGTCAGCATCGGAGAATCCAGTCAGTGTGGTGAAAGTAGAGTCAGAATATGCATGAAGAAGCATACCAGACTTGCATTCGAGTCGTAACCCATAGTCAACAGTACCTAACAAATAACGAAGTATGCGCTTGACTGCGGACCACTGATTGTCTGTGGGAGAGTGCATGAACTGACGAACCTTGTTAACAGCGTAAGCAATGTCTGGACGAGAAAGTGTGACATACTGAAGGGCCCCCACAATCTGACGATACTTAATTGGATCGGTGAAGGGCGCACTGTCACCTAGGGCAAGGTGCGCATTAGTGGTCATGGGGGATGGAACCGGTTTCGCATTCGATAGACCTGCACGCTGTAGAAGCTCCAGAATATACTTTTTCTGTGAGAGAATTAAGTCCGGGCTGCTGCGAATAACTTCAACACCAAGAAAGTATGAAAGAGGACCCATATCCAGAAGAGGGAAACTCTGACTAAGACGGCGAACTACGGTATCAATGGCGTGAGAATTGTTGCCTGTGAGAATAATGTCATCCACGTAGACCAGCATGTATAAAAGCGTGCCTTGGTGAGAATAGATAAACAGTGATGGGTCAGTCCGTGAGCCTCGAAAACCAATAGCCTGAAGAGCGAAAGAGAGACGATGAAACCATGCTCGAGGAGTCTGTTTTAACCCATATAAAGCTTTGTGAAGAAGGCACACATGATTAGGTTTGGTAGGATCCACAAAACCGGAGGGCTGAGTCATGTAGACCGTTTCGGTGAGATCACCGTGAAGAAAGGCATTCTGCACATCAAGTTGTCGGAGGGGCCAATTCTGTGTGACGGCCAGAGATAAGACAACCCGGATAGTGGTGGATTTGACCACTGGACTGAATGTCTCAATATAATCCACACCTTCTTCCTGACTGTAACCTTTAGCAACAAGACGAGCCTTATAACGTTGTATCGCACCAGTTGGGTCACGTTTCAATTTATAGACCCATTTGCAATCAACTACATTAGCACCAGGGACAGGAGGAACCAAAGACCAAGTACCATTTCTGAGTAGAGCCGAATACTCGTCGGACATAGCACGACGCCACTGAGGATCCTTGTTGGCAATGGAGAAGTAAGGTGGTTCGGTGTTTGTATAGGTGGTGTGGAAGGAAGAGATATTGTGAGGTTTGGTTTGTTTAGGATTGGGACGTAGATTAGGTGGCCGAGGACGAGAGGGGGCAGTGATAGTGGGTTGTGGAGTAGGAGAAGGGTGATGAGTATCAGTAGAAGGGTGGGATGGTTGGGTAGTGGTAGAGCGACGATGATATGTGCGAAGAGGAGTGGGTGTAGGTGTATCGGTAGTGGGAGGAGTGGAGATAGGTGTAGTAGTAGTGGAAGGGGTGGGGATAGGTGTATCGGGAGATGTAGTGGTAGGTGTATCGGTAGGTGTATCAGTAGTGGGAGAAGTGAAGGGAGCGGGGTCAGGTTGGGGATAGAATGAGATGTATGGGTCTGAGGTAGATGGTGAAGGAGGGGTGGAAGGTTGGTGAAAGGGAAAAAGATGTTCATTGAAACGAACATGTCGAGCTATGTAAAGGCGCTCAGACTGTGGGTCCAGGCAACGGTAGCCATGATGGATTGGACTGTAGCCAAGGAAAACACACGGAGTAGAGCGGAAGTCCATTTTGTGTTTGTTGTATGGACGGAGATGTGGAAAACACTGACACCCAAAGACTCGAAGAAAGGAAAAATCTGGGGGACGTTTGAATAAAAATTCAAAAGGTGAGATATTGGAGTTTGTTCTAGACGGCATGCGATTGATGAGATAGACAGCTGTATCAAAGGCAAAATGCCAGAAACGTTGAGGAACATTAGAGGCGGCTAGTAAGGTAAGACCGGTTTCGACAACATGTCGATGACGTCGTTCAACAAAGCCATTTTGCTCACTGGTATGAGGACACGAGAGACGATGAAGGATGCCGAGAGAGGAGAAGAATTGAGAGAGATTCCGAAACTCCCCTCCCCAATCGGTTTGAACAGTTTTTAGTTTTGTTTGGAATTGACGTTCAGCCATGACAAGGAAACTTTTAAAAATAGCATACACATCAGACTTGTGTTTTAATGGAAAAATCCACATGAAACGTGAGTAATGATCAACACATAATAGAAAGTAAGTGTGACCATCAAATGAGGTAACAGGAGCGGAGCCCCAAACATCACAAAAAACTAACTCCAAAACACTCGAACTTTTATAAATAGAAGGTAACAAATGTAGTTTAGAGGATTTCCCAACAGAACAGGAATTACAAAAAGAACTACTAGAAGACTCATTATTTAAAGGTAAACTATACTTAGAAACCATAGAAAGAAACAGTTGTTGATGAGGATGGCCGAGTCGGTGATGCCAGATAGTGGAGGAAGCACGGGTAGTGGAGAATCCGACCTTGGGGATAGGTTGATTTATAGGGAGATGAAAGGAGTAGAGACCACCGTTACTTGGACCAGTGAGGAGGATGGTGTGTGTAGACTTGTCCTTCACAACAAAGAAAGTGGAGTGAAATTCAAAAAACACATCATTATCAAGACAAAATTGTTGAACAGAAAGTAAGTTTTGTTTAATATCAGGCACATGGAGAATGTTTTTAAGGCTAAAAGTTTTGTTAGGAGAGTAATATTTGGTGGAACCTATATGAAGAATGGGTAAGCCCTCACCATTGCCAACATGAAGATTATCAGTGCCGGAGTATGCCTCAGAGTGATCGAAACTAGATAGATATGGTGAAACATGGTGATTGGAACCTGTATCTGGAATCCAAGAGGTGGACATGTTGGAGCGCAGATTTGTAAAGTTAGCTGACGGAGGCTGCCGAGACCGAATAGTAGAGGGATCACGATTCGGACACTGAGAGGGAATATGGCCAATGCCACACCTGTTGCAAGTTCCAAACACAGTGTTTTGAGTAGAGGCCCACGGAAATTGATCCCGGTTACCGCCTGTTTGACTGCGGTTAGTGTTGTAGTTCCCACGGCCACGGCTATTTCCACGTCCACGACCACGATAATTACCAGACCTGTGAGTATAGTTAGCCTGTGCAAGAGGAGTAACAATAGGTTGTACCTGAAGACCGAGCTGTGAGAGAGCATGCTGAAGAGCTTGGAGCTGATCAGGAGATGGAGTAGTGCCAGAAGTAGATGAGGTGCGAATATTACCAGTACCAGTAGTAGTAGACAGGAAGGCCTGAGAGGGTGGTATGACTGGAGCAGGTTTCTGGATCATGTAATCATGGTCTGACAATAGCGCAAAAAGTTCAGCAAAAGTAATTGGAGACTGGCGTCCAATAAGGGATGACTTCAAACCATTGTATTCGTCTCTAAGACCTGAAATAACCACGTAAACCAGATCTTTTTCTTTTGGCGGTTCACCAATGTTGGCGAGAGCAGTAGAATATTCCTGAGCCCTAGTCAAATAGGTTGTAGCAGTTTCATCAGGTTGCATCTGAAGCTTGAGCAGTTGGTTTTTAAGGGTGTATTCCCGAGATGAAGTGTGTGGGGCATATGCACGTTCAAGAGACAACCACAAATCGCGAGAGGTGGTGCCTTGAACATGCTGAAAAGAGGCCTCAGAGATGGTGGAAATAATAAGCATACGTACATGAGCGTCATTGGAGATCCAGGCTGTGTAACTGGGGTTTAATTGTGGCAGTGGTACTGTGGTACCATCTTTGTCAGACGAAGAGGTAATAGTCGGAGGCGGGCAGAGAAGTGTGCCATCCACGTATCCAAACATGTTGTTTGTAACAAGAAACGGGTGAAGCATAGTTTTCCAATAACCATAATTGGTTGGAGAGAGAGTAAAGGCAAACTTGTGTGAGTTATGGCTAGTTTTCTCGGCCGAAGTGAGGGCTGTAATATCAGCCATTGTAGGCGGCTGCAGATGGTAACTCTGGCGGCAGAAGGGTGGCAGCAGAGGATGGATCGGTCAGCAGCAACAGAAGGTTGCAGAAGAGTGGTAGCAGCAGCAGGTTTCAGGCGGCAGAAGATGCAGCGGCGGCGGCAGTGAGGGAGCAGCAGCGGCGGCAGTGAGGGAGACAGCAGCTGTGGCTGCGGTGATGAAGGGAGGCAGCAGCTGTGGCTGCGGCGGCTGTGAGAGGAGCCTAGGGTTTAGGATAGGAGGCGGCTAGGGTTTAGAGTATGAGACCTAGGGTTGTATTCCCAGGCTCTGATACCACAATAGACTTTGTAATCTAGTGTGTATTGATATGTAAAACACTGAATACAATGCGGGTATATATAGAGAAACTAAATACAATGATTACTATCTAGTTTAGACTAATTACATTCTAGCTCTTCTACTCTATAAACTATGTCTAATATTTGACGAAGCGATAAAAGATAAGAAATGGAGGGAAGCGATGCTAGCAGAGATTAAAGCCATAGAAAAAAACCAAATGTGGGAGCTTACCAATCTGCCTAAAGATGTTGAACCCATTGGAGTTAAGTGGGTCTTTAAGACTAAACATAAAGAAAATTGGGATGTGGAGAGATTCAAAGCGAGGCTTGTGGCGAAAGGGTATGCACAACGATATGGCATAGACTATACACTATACTGAAGTGTTTGCTCCTGTGGCGAGACTTGACACAATCCGTGTAATTCTTGCAATGGCTGCTCAGTTTAGTTGGGAGGTTTTTCAACTTGATGTAAAAAGTGTTTTTCTTCACGGAAAACTCAAGGAGCAAGTGTTTGTAAAGCAACCTGTGGGTTTGATGTAAAAAGTGTTTTTCTTCACGGAAAACTCAAGGAGCAAGTGTTTGTAAAGCAAGCTGTGGGTTTCATCAGGAGAGGAGAAGAAGAGAAAGTCTATCGGCTAAAAAAGGTATTGTATGGTCTCAAGCAGACGCCAAGAACTTGGTATAGCAGAATCGAGGGGTATTTTATGCGTGAACGGTTTGAAAGGTGTCCTAGTGAACACACACCGTTTACAAAGTCGAAAGGAGGTAAGATTTTAATTGTAAGCCTTTACGTTGATGATTTAATATTTACGGGTAACGATAAAGGCTCGTGTGAAGAGTTTAAAAGTTCGATGATGTCGGAATTTAATATGTCTGATTTGCGAAAGATGAAACATTTTCGGGGCATAGAAGTGAAACAAAACTCACGTTGATGATTTAATATTTACGGGTAACGATAAAGGCTTGTGTGAAGAGTTTAAAAGTTTGATGATGTCGGAATTTGAGATGTCTGATTTGGGAAAGATGAAACATTTTCTGGGCATAGAAGTGAAACAAAACTCAGAAGGAAGTTTCATATGTCAGAGAAGGTATGCTCGAGAAGTGTTGGTAAAGTTCGGTATGGAAAATAGTAATGGTGTAAAGAACCCAATGGTATGTCAGAGAAGGTATGCTCGAGAAGTGTTAGTAAAGTTCGGTATGGAAAATAGTAATGTTGTAAAGAACCCAATGGTGCCTGGTTCAAAGCTTACAAAGGATGAGAATGGGGATAAAGTGGATGAAACTTTGTTCAAACAGCTGGTAGGGAGCCTCATGTATCTAACTGCAACTAGGCCTGACTTGATGTATGTGGTTTGTTTAATAAGCAGGTTCATGTCCAGTCCTACAATGACGCATTGGCTCGCCGCAAAACGAATTCTAAGGTATCTAAAAGGTACAACTGATCTGGGTGTTTTTTTACAAAAAAGGAGAAAGCAAACTAAAACTTTTAGCCTATACAGACGAGTGATCTGGACAATCGGAAAAGTACTTCGGGATATGTGTTCATGCTTGGAACAGGAGCTGTTTCTTGGGCCTCAAAGAAACAACCAGTGGTTGCTCTTGCTCTTTCCACCACAGAGGCGGAATATATAGCAGCAGCGTTGTGTGCTTGTCAATGTGTTTGGTTGAGAAGGGTTTTGAAGAGTCTTGGAGTTGTAGAAGAAACAGAGACCATAATCAAGTGTGATAATAGTTCCACCATACAGTTGTCTAAGAACCTTGTGTTTCATGGCAAGAGTAAACACATTGATGTAAGATTTCATTTTCTTAGAGATTTGGTGAATGATGGTGTCATCGAGATAAGCTACTGCAACACTCGAAATCAAATTACGGATATCATGACAAAGCCTTTGAAGCTGGAATAGTTTGAGAAGCTTCGAGATATGCATGGAGTTACTAAAGTCAGTAAAGTAAGCTAAATGCAGATGTTTAGCTTAAGGGAGGAAATGTTACGTATTGGTTGTTCTCTTTGTGTTTTGAATTAGTCAAATAAGTCCTATTCTTTAGGATAACTAGTTTTCAGGGATAGTGGAGTTTGTTTTTTATTTTCTGTTATGTAAAGGCTATATATAGCCCCCAGCTTATTAGTTTCAATACACATTTTCCTTCCGCTTATTCTTTATCTCTGATTTAACACAGCCAACCGGGGAGTAGCTATTAATTGACCTACGCGGGGATTAATTGCATTGGAATTTTTTGTATATAAATTTTAAAATTATTTATACAATCTACAACATTATAATAAATACTCAATTATAAATATCATGTCATATCACCCAAAAAAAATATGTTTAATTTCATTAATAATCAGATTTTGACCGTTATCGACTGATTTTTACCATTATTCATTTTGAGCGACTTGGCCAATTTTTTACCACTATTTTGACCCAATTTGACGGATTCCTACTAATTACCGGCTAACTAACACCTAGTTGCCGACTAATCAGTCTCCTAGGGCGATTTTTACAACACAGGGTGAAGGCGAAGAAAGGTTGACTTTTTTTTTGGAAAGGAAAATGATGACATCGCTTGCTCACTGAAGTTATTTTGGTTCTTGTGAGTAGGACAGTTCGGTCATGTAATGTACCTACTCAATAAATGACCATCTGGTAAACCATAAAGTTTTTAAAATCTGATTGAATTCTTAAACAACTTTCTAGATTTTGAAGCAAAATGTCACAGGAAAATCCTTCCTAACACAGCCTTTATGGGTATTGTAGATAACAGATCAGAAAGAAATACCCTGTTGTAATTATAACGCACAATTTCTTTCACACGATGACACAAAATAGGTGTTACGCCATGCAGAATATATATCGGAGACGAATAAACAAGACTCGAGCTAATACTGATGAAACAACATGGACCCTCTTACCAGTGACCATGCCATTTACATTTATTGTCCCGAAAAAATATCCCAAAAATTCAATTGAGCTGCTATAAATAAACTAAAATAAGGTAATATTTTTCAAGATGTCACTTAAACTCTTACCAGGCATCACAACTCAGAGTTTAACTCCCAAGCTCCTTTCAGGATGAAGTATTTAATGCTGTTTGATGAAAATCTTGATGTCCAAAATGTCATCATGATCATGCCTTGAATTAAAGAAGTAGATAGAGTCAGTTGTTTAATGTATCTAATCAGTGGGAATATTTGTCAAAGCCAATGTTTTTAAGCTACTAAATTGTAATGCTTTGACAAAATATCATACTTTTGTCATAGAAAAGCATCCTTGTCACAATCATATGGAAAGGAAAGGAAAGCAAAACATTTACATTTATTGGGAAGTGACATTTGCAGGACTCACTATCAAAGGATGCAGAGCATTTATTTGGAAAAAAACTGATGAAGTGTATTAAACATGGAAAGAACTAGAAGAAAAAACCATAAACAGATCCTTAATAAATCTAACTGCAAAATCAGGGCCGTTCCTAATATTTTTGGGGCCCGAAACAAAAACTTATAAAGGGCCCTTTAAACATGTATGTATATATAACAGTGAAAGATTAAAGAAAACAACTATGTAAATATGTATGTAAAATATCACAATCAAACAACTAGCAAACAAATAAACTACTAGTATTATATTAGGTATCACAGGAAAAAAAAAAAAACTTGGGCCCCTGGGCTGTTGGGCCCTGGGGCAGTTGACCAAGTTGCACACCCCAATGGGCCGGCCCTGCTGCCAATGATCAAGTATGCATTTACAGTTTTACACAACTAAACACAATGATCAAGTATCATTCATGTTCTTGAAATTTTATGGTTAAGCTTTTGCATTTCAAAATTTCAACTCTGTTAATGTTTTATATCTAGACTGTGAATTTGGTAGAGAAGGGAAAGATAAGCTACGGAAGGAAAAGGTATTGAGTTCTCTGTTTGTGAATTTATGCAGAAACAAGTTTTTCCTTTCGGTGTATAGTTTATAAGTTAGAACAAAAGCCAATGAATTTTTAATAGGTCACTCCGCCGCACCTTCACGGAACAAATGAGTTCATATCATCAGTTGTTGCTAGACATATTATCCAATACGAATGCACTCAAAGATGTTTGGAATTACAATTACCCACATTTCAAATCGGCATATTATCAAACACCTGGTGTGCTCCTCACTTTCTTTAACTTTCCATATTTTGGACATTTTCGGCCCACAAACTGAATTAGACTCATTTACAGTTAGCTGATAAGCATAACAAACTCACTAGCTTTTAATGATAATCGAAACAGAATTAACTGAAACCGAATGGTAGAGAATTTTGATTAACTGATTGATTCAGTTATGGTTCGAGTAATGTTTCCTTAACGAATCAGTTTTCAGTGTTTTTTATTCGAAAACTTCCAGGCCTGATAAACGTAATCTTTAAAAAAGAAATTCTAAAAATTATATGTAGTACCAAACAATAGATATTATGTCGTTTGTTTCTTAAACTTAAATGTCATGCTCATTGTCTATGATAGAATAGGTGGTCTACAAGTTGCATTTGTTTTGTTTAATCAACCGTAATGTCTGATAGAGTGTTCTGATAGTTTGTCAAAATTAATTACAAGACTACTATGGTTGAAGGGTATATTTTATTGACATAGAATATTCATAGTACCTCCTATAAGACATTAATCTACAACATCCAATTTGAAGAGCTATTTTGATTCAAATACCAAGTTTAAATACTCTAATACGAATTTGTGTTCAAGAGTTGTTCAAGGCTTCAACAAAATCTCTTAGCTTCTACGAAATAAAATCGAGATTTCAAAATATTCAGAAAGAACAAGAAGAGTACCGCATCTTACACCTCATTTGATTAATCAAACTCGGATTACCATTGGAAGAGGTTGCCTGAACATCAAAACAAAACCTCATCAGATTGATTCGAGCTTAGAATTGTAAGTTCCAAAGTTCTAATCGTCATGTCATCATACATTTGATACGTAGAAGATTAACAAGACTAGATCGTTTAGGAAAAGCAAAATTACCTTAAAGTGACGAGGTTTCCATGTTAGCATTCTCAAACCAGATAGGTTGATGATTTGCTCTCATGCTGCTCAAGCTCCTTCAGTAGTACCCTGCAAAAATGTTAATAATGTGTAACATAAAGAATCTATGTGAAAAAGAGACAAATAATCGTCCTCAACGTTAAAATTAACAGTTGTGAAATTGTATCCTTCGTTTTTTTACCCAAAATAGTCAAAATCAAGTTTCAACATCACTCATCTTCACCATAACCAAGCATATATGTAATTTGGAACTTCTTTGTTCTATAGACTTCTAAAATGCAAAGACTAATGCTTGCTTCTTTACTCTATAAATTTCTAAAATAGGATGAGTCTATCTCCTACCAGCCTGTTACAAAGTGCAACAGATACATTCTAGTTTGTAGCATTGTTCCAACCATCCATCATCAAATCAATACATGACTTGATTGATATCTTGCAGCGTCACTGTCAAAACACAAAAGCTTGTTTTCAAATAATTCTATATTTTTTGCCAACGATCAACCACCATGATCATTTGTCCTATGGCCCAAAAGTTCAAAAATCCTACACATTATTGTTTGCTAGATTGTTCTAATTTATTAACTATTGTATCATGGTCATGAAGTAATCATTTTCGCCAAGTCAAGAGTTAATTAGTTAATTACAATGACAAGTTCTCTTAACAGGACTTTCGATCATCACCTTGTAGGTGCCCAAATTTGATTAAAGAAAACACATTTAAACAAGTAGAGAAACCAAGCATTTGGCCAATGCCTAGTTCATTAACATCAAAAAGTCCAAAAGAACTTCTATTTTACAGCTTATAGGCATTCCTAAAATACAATAACTTGTTTAGACAAGTAGAGAGACTTATTCTAAACCGAAACATAAACACTTAATCACGAGAATCGACATGTTTACCTGGAGTTCATAGTCATATCTTCTAACATTAATCAGAGCAGAGTGTGTCCATATGAGAAAGCAGAGTGTTGAGACGAGTTAGCATAGAGCCGGGCGGAGATCGAGCAGGGCATGGCAGCAGTGCAGGTAGTAAAGTCCGAGGGCGGAGGTTGGCGCAGGGCAGAAGGCAAAGCTGTCAGGTGAAAGGTGAACAGTGGAAGAGAAGAGGCATGAAGGAAAAGTCTGAAAGAGGCTTGCCCGCCTCCTTTGTCAGAAAGAGGAGATTTCTTTCTATAAAAGGAAGTCTTCTCGTCTAACCTCTACCCACCAGACGACAAAAGAGGAGACGCATAAAACAAACGACCCCTAAGCCATTCTGGCTGGCTACCATCAGCAAGACATACACACATTTACGAGGTTGATATTTGCAACAACCTGGACACTGTAAATGAAAGCATGCAGAAATCCCTGTAAAAAAAACATTAGGGGAGTAACCAATAAGCAATCCCCCAAAAGCACCAAAACAAACCGAACCAAAGAGAACAATGAGAAGCAAGAACGATACATAAGATTAATAGGAACCAAATTAAACATAATAGTGAAACTCAACGATACAAAAAAATAAAAAAAGAATTCAGTTTTATAAATTTTAGAAGTATAAATTATACATAGATCATCGTTGCAGCATCTTTCTCCAGTATTATCATTTAGCACTAGTTTTCAAGCCTTGTTTACATAGATGCCTATTCATATCATGAAGCATTGCTACTTGAATTTATAAACAACGTTACTTATTCCAGCAAACAGTGATGATGTACAATGGAAAACCAAATATTCATTTGTTGTCTCCTACATTGAACTGTGGCTTGATGCCACTCATATATTGACGACCTACTACCAGTTTCCAATCATCTGTATCTCTAAAATCTCTGACACCAATTGGAGCCTCATGAATTCATCTTCTTCCGTAACGATTTCGTGTTTTCCCCTTGTGAATCCATTACCATCCTCCTTTATGACTTGAATTTCAAATAATAAAGCCCCAATTTCCCCACTTGCAAATTGTAGGAAAACCTTGTACATTAAAATCTATGCATTCCATCTATAATCTTAAAACCACCAGAAAGGAGTTGGAGCACAACACCCTTTCAACCACTACATTACTTCTTCAATATAAAATCGCTTACATTGTGGTGGTTTGCAGGGTCGGGGTAGGTGGTTCAGTGTGATTCAGCAAAGCTCAAACCATTCAATGCAATACATACCTGAAATGAACATAGAAAATAGAATATCAAGCAAAACATCACTTGAAATTTCGAAGAAATAAAAAAAAAGGTAAATCATGTATTACAGACTGATTCCAAACCCCATCACAATCTTAAAGATAACATTTAGCATTGGGGTTCTTTGAGAGTTCAATCAGGTCTCAATGTCTCATCAAATCCCTTGCCCATTAAAACACATAGATGAGGAGTGGACAACTACAGTATTTCGAAATTCTGGGAAATACATGCAAGAGGAATATTAGATATTAGACTTCTCATCTTTCATTTTTTTACCAAAAATCGCTCTTGCTATGATATGAATTCCTTGCAAAACCTTCAATTAACATTAAATCATATTCCAAAATTTCTCAACAGTTTTTTTATTTTCTCCAGGCACAGCTGCGACCAAAGTTTCATCATATTTAGCCTTCAATTAAAAAGAATTCCTCTCACTTTCTATCTCAATCAAGTTTGGATTAGGTGTGTACTCCATCCCTTTTGACTCAACAAATCACCCCGCTGAACAGAATTAGAACATGGCCCCACATGCAGATACGGAAAACAACAGGAACTGAAAGTTAGGTAGAGTAAACAAAAGGTTGATGTAGCGGCAACAACTGAGATATTAAATAAAGCTACAAACATATAAATGTAAACATATACCATTTAACTCAATTACCTTAAGGAAAATATTACTATAAGATATTGAAAGGAAACTTTGCTTTACCTCGCACAAAAAGATCTCCTCAAAGGTGTGAGCTGAGCACATCTGAATATTTTAGGCATTCCCACAAAGCCATGCAGATTGTTTTGTGCAGATGTAATTGCAAAAGATGCACGTCCCTCTAATGTTGCTGTTTCAACAATTGATCCATTAATGCAGAATTTTATACAACCGTATTTTTGACTGAAGCTTCCTTGCTTCAGAGTATAAACCTGATGAATGAAGACCTTTAATGACAACCCTTTGGGTAGGTCGGAACACCTTCATTCCTCGGTTTAAACAAGCTAGCAGAAGCTTGGAAGCAGTCAAAAATCTCTTTTCCTTGCAAAGGTTATGCACCAAGGAGGTGTAAGTAATACAATCTCGATGCTCCATCATGTCAAAAATCTCCAAAGCATTATCAGTGTAACCAGCTTTACATAACCGATCAACCATGCAATTATAAGCCACTAAATTTGAATCAAAACCCAATGTATCCATGTATTTTAAATGTTTTAGGGCACCATCAATATTACCAGCTCTACAAAGTCCATCAATTAGTGTAGTATGTGTATATTCATCACATTTTAACCCTTCTTCTTCAATCTTGTACAATAAATCGTACACTTCTTCCAATCTGCCTTCTATGCAATACATATTAACCAAGATATTGTAGGAAACAATATCAAGCTCAATGCCCTTTTCAACCATTATATCAAAACATCTATATGCTTCTTCTAGTCTGCCGATTTTAGCAAAAGCACTGCTGACAGTGCAGTACGAGTATGCATCATACGTATATCCTTTATTTTTCATCTCATAGAATACCTCAATTCCTTCTTCGAATTGCTTAGACCGAAAACAATATTTCATAACCGTAGTGTAAGTACTGGCATTAGGTGCAAGACCTGATTCTCCCAACTCCTTGAGGACCATTCTTGCAGCTCGTAACCGACCAGCTTTACAAAGTCCATCGATCAATATGTTGTATGTTATTAATTGAGGAATGAATCCTTGCTGCTGCAAACTCCGGAATAACATTAAGGCGTTATTGGTATAGCCATTCTTGCATAGACCGTTAAACATGGTATTGAATGTGGTTGAACAAGGTGAAAGTTTGTTCATAACTATATCCTGGAAAACCTTGTTAGCCTCCTCTGGTTTTCCTAATCTAAAAAAGCAATGCATTAGAGTATTGAAACTCCAAACGTCAGGAGGAATTCCCATTTTAATCATTTCGTCAAAAAGATCCAAGCATCTCGATAGTAAGCGATGCCGGGAAGCCCCAGCAATCAAAGAATTGTATGTAACTACATTTGGATATATTCCGGCTTCTCTCATCCTATTTATGACTGAATAGCCTGCATCAAGGTCAACAAAACGACAATATGCAGCAACCAACGTGTTGTATGTAACAACGTTAGGTAGTGTTCCTAACCTTATGGCATCAATTATAACGGCTTCGGCTTTCTCCAACTGTTGGAGTTTACAAAATGAAGCTACACATATATTCATTAGCCTGGTTGATAAATTAAAAACCATTATCCGGATATACTCCGAGGATATCCAAACTGAGGCCTCAAACAGAAAATCCTTGTATGTTAGATCACATACATTTTCTGTGCAATCCAAAGAATAACTCCAGCCAATGACCTATAAATTTTTTGAACACACGTAAATTAGATAGTAGCTTTTGTTAGATATACAATATACTATGCCAATATGATCTATGTCAAATGAAAACTCCTCATGCTTACCAGAGGAGCAACTAATGCCCTAAACATATGATAATGAAAGAATGTCTAAAGAAGACACATAAAGTCTTACCAGTTTATGTACATGTTCCCTTATCAATGTTTTGCAGGGTTCAACTTTCGAGTTCCAGTCAAGACAAAGTGGTGAATCTGTCATAAAGTTAATACTATATATAAGAGTATTACAAGTGAAGTTAAAGAGATATATTGCTTTCATTGCATATAAGAACTTAAAGAAAATGATTTGCCATGAAATATAAAGAAAAGGTAGCATTATTGTAAGAAGCAAAAATGGTGCATTGCAGTGGAGTAACAAGAAAAAAGAGTGGTTTTTTTATTGAGTTCTTTTGTTTACAAGTTGAAATAATAGAAAACAATAAATGAAGTTCAAGTTTTTCTAGCATCAACCTAACAAGTAACAACATGGCAGTATGGACATATGGCTACACTCTAGAAATAATGCATATCAAATTTGTAAAACAAACGATTAAGAACTATCTTTATGACTATACCTCTGTTTTTTTATGCATATTTTGTGCCCAATAGCATACTCAAAGATTATAGGATACATAAGAAAAACATCTCTTTTCGCATTTTACTGTTCGATTCAAGTACCAGTAAACATTAACTCAATCCCCTCTTTACAACTAGATTTGATATTCAAGTTTCCCTGTTTCAGTTTATGTTCTTTTGGATCATAAGTAAACTACATAGCAAGGGTGGTTTTCTCATTTCCATTTTAATGCAAACAAGCTCTTGGTAGTTGCTTGCTTAGTCAAGGCACTTTCTATTTGTTTGACAAATGAGCAATACAAAAATGCAAATGGTTTTTTTAAGTTCTACATATGGCTTGCATCATCAAGTATTAACTGGATGGTGTTTTATAATGTCATTACTCATTAGATCTCCTAGATCCAAATCAATATAATTCTTGTATTTCCAAAGAGTAAAAGAAAAAGAAAAAAGAAGGCATTTCATCAAACAGCTGGTGTGCTTTTACACTTCCTTTAAATTTTCAAACCACATCAATACACAAAAAACCAAACAATCCCACCAAACGAACATTTTACATATACAAAGAACAAAAACAAATCATTTCATTAAATATTCATCTATAATTCACAAAATGTGGGTCGTCAAAGCACTCCATGCACATATGAAAATGTTTCCGTGGATATAACATAACAAATATTCTTTCAGTCCCAAATTAATTTCATATCTGATTGAGGACATCAAGTTTCAATTTTACCAAATCTTACAGCTACGAATACCCATTCACCATCCACCCACCAACTGGGATTTTTACCATGATTTTGATTCACGTGACATGATTAAGTTATTGTATCAAACTACATATACAGTCAACTGTCTGTGACGGGCATTACCAATTAGAAATCAGAAAGAAAGGTACCTTATTTGACTTGAGGATTGCCGGGGAAGAGAGAGGAGTGTTGTCGAGGGGAGGCAGTGGGTTTGATGTTTTGGGGGTTTGGGAGATGTGTATTAGTAATGTGTTTTGGTCACTTTTGGCATCCTCGAACCCGGTTTTTAATTCGAAAACCGATTTAAGATTTAGGATTCGGTCCAAACCAGAAGAGAAAATGTGGTTTGCGGTGGCTTATAATTGCACCCAATTCAAGTTACGTTTAAATTTTCCAACATTTTAGGGTATGTTTGTTATTGTAAAACTTATAAATATTTGAAGTCTAAAACGCATGTCTGAAATTAAGAGCTCACTTGAAATCTGAATTCTTAAAACCACATCCAAGATTAAGATGTCACACGTCTGAATTAAGAACAAGTTTTAAATGTTTTAATTAATTAATTTGATTTTAATACTATGTCACTCTCTTTTAAATTAAGACTTCAAGTTACAAACAAAAGTCTACAACTTAATTCCTTACGTGATTTTCAGGCGTTTTAACCTCTTAAGTCTGAAATATAATAAATAATCTACTTTGAATTAAGATCTGAAATGTAACAAACAGTTTACGTTGAATTAAGATCTGAAATGTAACAAACAATCTATGTTCAGTTAAAATCTAAAATTAAGATTTTAAAGATTATTAAGGGTGTGTTTGTTTGCAATTAAGATGGTTTGAATTTGGTCTTAAGTTTGAATTTCAGATCTTAACCTAATTTGTATTGTTTGTTTAAATTCAGACTTAAGAGGTTCCAACCTCTGAATTTTAAGAAAAAAAGAGTAGTCTGAATTAAAAATCCAGAGCCTCTTAATTTCAGATTTTAAGACCTTCTCTTAATTCAGACATGGTTTTTAGACTTCAGACATTTAACCTCTTAAAAAACAAATAACACCTAAGAGAAAATTAAGTCCAATACAAATGCATTCTTAGACTTTTAAATTTTAAACTTATTTTTAATTATTTCTAGTAGAATAAGAATTATATCTAGTATTAGATTTGAAATTTTATTTACTTATCTTTGATAAGATTTTGATTTAACTTAAATTTAATTAGATTTAGATTAAAGTAGATTTAAATTTATTTAAATTATATTGAATATTAATTCACAATAATAATTTGTAAATCCTAAAGTGACATATGTTAATTGATAGTGATGAAATCAGTAGCACATGTTAAAATAACTTATTATTAATATTTAATTATTTATTATAAATGTAATATAATAAATAACAATAATTATTGTTTATTATTATTTAGAATATAATAAAAAGATTTAAATATTTTATAAATCAATTAATATAATATATGGGTAAATAAAATAGTGTTCCATTAAAAGTCATCCAGAATTGGTTAATTATGATTTATCATAACACTTATCTAATAAACTTTTAGCAACATTAACAAACGTCAAATCTACACTTTTAGCGATATTTTATTTATAATAATGATCCATAAAATGGGTTTTAAAAGTATAATATTTTAATTCGTATGAAGAAATATGATAATAGTCTAAACCATGTTTGAACATATTTTATGTTATGGAATATGGAAACGCAATCTTCAAAGATCAAACATACTCTAGATGACTAGAAGTGGAGGCTATCGGTCTATTTGGTGAAAAAAATAGTTGGAGATGGAGCTTATTGTTGTTGATGGAATTGGAGTTTTATTGTAGCCATAACTTTTGTTAATATGTGTGTTTAGTAAAGTAGTTAGAACTGAAACTAGCTAATATAAAATGACATAAAATTATATATAAATAAATAAACGAAATTAAGATCATAAATAATTAATGTTATTCTTGTAATTTTATTTTCTTATAAGCTCAAACTAATTGAAGTAAAGTATGGTTTTAATAAGCTTCTTGAATAAAATCATCTGAATACAATTTATGGATAAAATTTTTTTTGAGTTTTTAAATTATTATAATTACATTTATAATAATGATTATACCCAACCCTTTGAGTAAACCATGTTCATGTAAATTTCCAAAATTTTCGAGTCCACATTTATTTTCTTTCGAAACCTATGGTTTTTTATACTCTAAATAATATATGTACTACCGTTCCTGCAACATTATCGTCCGGCGAAACTCCATATTTTCCGGCAAACTTAAACCATTTCAAAACACCCAATCTTTTTCCACCGTCTCACAACAATGCGCCATCCTCCCACTTTGCGCCTCTGCAAACTCACTCCAACAAACCAAGCAATCCCATGCCATTGCTCTCCTGAATGGCTACCTCCCTAACAGCATTTCCGTCTCCGCTGCTCTCATCCTCCAATACGCCACTTTTGGAGAACCTTTTTCGTCACGCCTTTTGTTTTATCAATCCCTCCCATACTCCCGCTCTGCGTTCTTGTGGAACACGATCACGCGAGCTTACAGCATTTCCGGAGTTTACGATGGGTTTTGTATTTACAATCTGATGATTTGCAGTGGTGTTCGGCCTGATGATCATACTTTCCCTTTTGTTTTGAAAGTTTGTTCGGATTATCACCACGTCTGGAAGGGACAAGAGGTCCATGGATCGGTTTGCAAATTGGGTTTTGGCTCGGATGTGTTTGTGGGGAACACCCTTTTGAGATTCTATGGTGAATGTAGCGATTTAAGTGATGCAGAGAAAGTGTTCGATGAAATGTCTGAGGGAGATGTCGTGTCGTGGAACACACTTATTGCAGTGTGTTCCGTCGTATCTTGTTACGATAAGGCAGTAGAACTATTTAGGGACATGATATCGAGATCAGGCTGCTCCGGGATTAGGCCGAATGTGGTTACCTTGGTGAGCATGTTGCCTGTTTGTGCAGCGATCGAGGATACTATGATGACAGGCGAAGTTCACGGTTTTGTTGTCAAGATGGGATTCGGTGGTCACCTTACGATAAACAACACATTCATCGATGCATATGGGAAATGTGGTGATTTGAAGGGTTGTAAGCAAGTTTTCGATGAAATGGTGGAGAGGAATGATGTTTCTTGGAATGCTGTTATCACAAGTTTTGCTCACATGGAACGTCGACAAGATGCTATAGATTTCTTCAGGTTGATGATCGATGAAGGTATTGTACCAAACTCTGTTGCAGTTTCTAGTACGTTGCCGATTTTAGTCGAACTCGAATGTCTTCAATGGGGAATAGAGCTTCATGGTTTTAGTATTAGAAGGGGCATAGAATCCGATATATTTGTAGCGAATTCTTTGCTCGATGTGTATGCTAAATTCGGATATACAACAAAAGCATTGAATGTGTTCAACAAGATCGACTCGAAAAACATCGTATCATGGAATGCAATGGTGGCTAACTACGCTCAAAACGGGTCGGAGTTGTTAGCATTACGTGTGGTAAGAGAAATGCAAGGTCATGGTCAAGTTCCGGGAGCTGTAACGTTAACAAACGTTCTTCCTGCCTGTGCACGAATAGGGTATCTTTCGCCTGGAAAACAAGTACATGCTAGGTCAATTCGAGGTGGTTTCGCTTTTGAATTATTCGTCTCCAATGCACTTATAGACATGTACGCAAAATGTGGTCGCTTAGATCTTGCACGAAACGTTTTCAATGTCTCGTGTAGAGATCGAATTTCGTACAATACTTTGATATCGGCATATTCTCACACAAACACTTCTTTCGAGTCTCTGGTTCTGTTTCATGAAATGGGTTCAAAAGGGCTAGAACATGACAGCGTCTCCTTTGCTGGTGCACTTTCGGCTTGTGCAAATACAGCAGCAATCAAGCAAGGTAAAGAGATTCATGGGGTTTCCGTAAGAAATTTGTATCAACAGCATCTCATTGTCTCAAACTCGGTCTTGGATCTTTACACCAAATGCGGACGTATTGATCTTGCGAGAAAAGTGTTTGATCGGATACCTAACAAGGACGTTGCCTCGTGGAACACGATCATTATGGGGTATGGGATGCGTGGTGAACTCGATGCTGCCATCAGTCTGTTTGAAGCCATGAGAGACAATGTAAATGTGAAACGGGATTCGATTACTTACATAGCAGTGTTAGCGGTTTGCAGTCACGGAGGATTAGTAGAAGCAGGAAGGAAATACTTTGAAGAGATGAAAGCACAAAAGATTGAACCAACACAAACGCACTATGCGTGTATGGTTGATCTTCTTGGTCGAGCCGGGCTAGTAGGCGAGGCAGTAGAGATGATCAACAGGTTACCGATGGAACCAGATGCGAATGTCTGGGGATCTCTGCTTGGAGCTTGTCGACTCCATGGGAATATTGAGTTGGGTCACTGGGCCGCCGAACATCTATTTAAGCTAAAACCAGGTCATTCGGGGTACTACACGTTGCTTTCGAATATGTATGCGGAAGCCGGGTTGTGGTGTGAAGCTGATAAGATCCGAGAGTTGATGAAGGTACGGGGAGTGAAAAAGAATCCTGGTTTTAGTTGTGTTCAGCAAGTTAACGGAGACCACGACTTATAAAACTGGATGAATAAATATGTATCTATTTCGGCTTTTACAAATGACTCGTTGATCACAAAAGTACGAGGAAATATGTTTTCAGATCAAATGCTATGACGGATGACAAATAACCGCCTTACAATGTGATTCGGCGTCTATAATCCATAAACCTAAATCTTCGAGTCTACGTTGAACTAAATCCAAACCCATATTGGAAGACCAAAATGCAAGCCTCGTGTCGTTTTTTAACGAGGTTCCATTATCGTTACCTGCAACAATCTTAATACTAAACCCAGCCATATCAACATTTTGTAACTTAACACCATGTATCTCCAGTAATTTTGCTGCTAAAACCACAAAACCACTCTCCTCTTTACTTATCTTGGAGTCTGACATTCGAGCAATCTCGTTCACAAAATGTTCAGTCCAAACTCCAGATGCCGAACTCCTGGCAAAGAGAAGTCCAAGTGTCTTCCCAACATAGAAATCAATGGCGGGATCAACTCTGAACGAGTCGAGAAATAAGTCTGCTTTGACGGGAAGCATGTCATGATCCAACACCCATGTATCGTAGTTCATTTCCAACGCTTTCTTTATCACGTATGCCTTCACAAAATTCTCCTCCTTTCCAGATCTTGTCAATTTGTATTCCTTGATGTCGTCGGAAAATCTGTCCAAGTTGATCACCGGATGCCCTCGTCTTGAAAGATCAAGCAAGAAAACAGAGTTGGGACCCATGAAGATGTAGTTGCGAACATTAAGCCTTTCAAAGTGACACAACAAGTTCCGAGTGAACGTCTCTGATGTTTGATATATGTTCACAAGCACAAGAGTATTCGCCTTTTGAGCCGATTTAAAAACAGGCTCGAGTTCATGGACACTTTTCACATATCTATCAGGAATTACTTCTCGGAAACAAAAATCAAACCACTTGAGATTTTTCAACGGCTCAAATTTGAAAAAGTTGCTCTCACGCGAACTCTCCTGCATGAGATTTGAATCAGGCCCTGCTGTTTTCCCATAGTTAACACCTGCATCCCTATGAGAGACGCTGAGTGCAGTCTCGTGTAGGAAATTCGTGTATATGTTGAAATACCCTCGAGCGTGAATAAATTTGATAAACCAAGGCGTCCATATCCTGTCTCCCATCTTTTTGTACCACCCCGTTGTCACCTGTGCATCAATTCATCATATATTGAAACTCACGAGACACAAAATGTGTCCAATCTAAAAAAACTGAGCCAAAATACACAGAATATTACCATGCCATCAAGAATCGGCTTCACACCCTTGGTCTTGTGTGTGTCATACCATAAACGGAACTCCTTCCATGGTCTCGGAAACAGAAGCTGACCCCAGGTACCAACCAGCTGATACAAAAAAACTTGTGTTCCTTCGTCTAAGCGAATTTTGTTACCATGCTTACCTGACATCGTAAGCTGATTAAACTTATAAGATACAAAAAAAGAATTTACAAACTCATACAAAAAGACATTGATAAGAGACAAAATCCAAAACCCAAAGAATAGCACTTAAATGTACAAAAAACTGTTCAGGCTTTAGAAGTGACCATTAGATAACACTTTCATTCGTGATGTTTCCTCTATCACTTTCTTCGTCAATCTAATGGGGGCAGCATCACTGTTTGGTACATGTTTCCGTGGTTGCTATTTCACTAATCTAATAGGGCAACTTGACACAGTTAAAATATAAAACTCTAGATACAAAACCAAGTATGGATTTTACTCTATTGTGGAGTCACTCTGGCGGATGGAGATAATGTTGAAAAGGGAAGGAGGGGAGGGGAGGGGAGGGGGGGGGGGGGGGTTAAGATAAGATTGGTTAAGAATCGGAAAATCAGTCTCAAACACAACATATTGTCTTCAGTACACTACTCCTAATCCTTAAACAAGCAACAATTTTTTCATCAAACCAAATTCGCGTGCCGCTTGGCCGCTTCACACATTTCTTTAGAGGTTTTGCATTTACATCTACAAGTTTAAGCCTCTCCCTCCCTCCCTCTCCTCTTTCTCTATATGTGTTTTTCAGGTACAGATTATGCAATTACTAGAAGTTAAGGTGCACCAAGTTGAAAGTGGTTAGACTCCGAATTTCTTCACTCAAGTTGAAAACTGGATAGCTTACCTCTAATGTTGGCATTGCCTCCCGAAATGGGAAAAGCATATAGTCATCATTAGACTTCATAAGAAAATTAGCGAACATATAAAAGTAATTAGCTTCAGCACTAACTCTAATGTTTGCTAAAGTTCTAAATTGTATGGATTCCAGAATTTAGGTTTATTAGTGTTTTAGACAACCATATAGAACAGATTTTACAAGATTGTTTATTGGTTGTGGTATTAAGAAAATGGTACCTGGCACAAATCTTGGTCGTTGCAAAGAAGCTCCGTATATCCATGGACTGTAATTTGAAGCATTATAGTAATAATTAACAATCAAACCTTTTAGAAATCTATAATACAATGGAGACAATTCAATATCATCTTCAACTACAAATGCAAACTCATCATCAGAAGCAGGCCACCATGCTTCTAACCACTGTGCCTGCAATCCAACGTTTCCAGTTCTGTAATGCACCGTCTTATCCCCAAATCTCCACTCAAATCCATCAACAAAATCGAGAATCCTACGAGATTCATTCAATTTCTGATCCAAATACTCATCCTTCTGATCCAAAACCTTGAAGTGATCAATAAATATATGAATATTCACCTTTTCATCATCGTAATGAGCAGCAGCAAGGGATCGTAGGCAGCGTGAGAGCGACTGTAGGCGATCGTAAGTGAGAACTTTGATGGTGAGAGAGAAACTAGGCGAGTTTTGTAAGCTAGGGTTTAGGAATTTGTTCGAATTTGTGATCGTGAGTGGGAATTGAGTCATCGGAGGAGATGATGGGAGAGAAACAGAGGAATAACGGTGGAGAGAAAAAATGAAGAGAGCAGAAACGGACACAACGAGGAAGAGAGGGTAAAACCCTCTCTTTGGTGCCATTTTAAGATTTAAAGCTTCATTTATAATGGCAAAAGGGTTCATAATCGATTCATCAGCATGAAATCAACCCTAATTGAACAGTAATCGAACCCTGATTTCGCATCTCAATGGAAAAGATTTGAGAATTGAACACAGATAAGAAGAATCAAAATCTGCCTAAAAACGACATAAATAGGAAAGTGTAACCTCGATCTCAAATCTTCGCTCCACAAACTTATTCAAGTAACAATGGCGTTCTTGTGATTTCAGCTTTGGAAGCTCATATGTTGAATCTTATGGTGTCATTTTCCCGCAGTTCTTTCTTCCATCCCCAAATACGGTTTACTGAAGTCTGAACTCTGGACTAGTAGTGTGGCCTAGTGGGTCTCCAATGTTCATCTTAAGACCTCCTGTTTAGGAAAGTTACATATATGGTCCCTATACTTCTTACTATAAGTTTTTTTTTTCTTATCTTATATTTTGTAATGTATAGTTGTAGTGTTTAAGGTGATGTTATTAGACATGATTACTATAAAAATCAAACAGGAGGGTTATTGGACCATTGAAGATTTGAAGAGCTTCAATTTCTAACACAAAATCCGTTTCCAAAACATGAAAGAATCAATTGTTAGAAAAATCGTGGATGAAAGAAAGAAACAAACTTGGAATCGCTTAGATGTTCTTCGTGATCGTGTTTTAGTCACTTTCCTATAACAATTATTTGCCCTTATTGAGTATCCATATATTGTTATGGTATAATCACAAGAAAATGTGTTAGTTTAATTTGATAAATTCGTTTGTAAATATATTTCAACGAAATCAAGTGGATAAGATTAGTTAACTTCTCATTTAATAAACTAAAACGGTTGAAACTGTCACTATCTTAACAATGACATTATCTTAACAGCACTAAAGCAGTTAAGATAGCAAGCTTCACAAGACAAAATGTCTTACCTTAACAGTACCAAGACTGTTAAGATAACAATATCAACATTGTTAACGCCCGAATCTTGACTTTAGGACCCGCAAGGGGGCGACTCCCGCTTTAACGCCCGAATCTTGACTTTAGCCGAACTTATACGAGTGTGCATTCCGCACCTCCAAAACTCGTTCTAGTTCCAACTAAAGCCAATAATTTTAGTCAAGGAATTACACGCAGTCGGGACAGAGGTGAGTGTCTTTGTAGAATTTCTTGATTTCTTTTTGAGGTTTATTCATAGTTTTTGTGATTAAATCGATATTGTCCGTTTCTGCTTGTGGTTTCTGCATTCTTGTTCAAACACAACAAAAAAACAACACTTTTAGGCACATAAAACCTCTTGTTTCGATTTTTGAAACATAAACCATAAAACGTATTTACATTCTTATTCACGATTGCTTGAGCATAAGCCATCAAAATTGAGTCAAGAACAAATAACACCATCTTATTTTTTGTGATCAGGTAGAGTAGTTTTTATATCCTATTTTTGGTAGTTTTATTTGGCAATTTATGTTTGTAAGTGTAAAAACTAATTTTCTTACACCAATATAGTTTATTATGTTCTTAGTATTTGTTTCATTGCTATGATAAGTGATTAACATGACAATTATGAAAGAGCAAAAGTTTTTAAAAAGTCCGGTATTCGATGACTTCCAATAATGTTTTATACTGTCTACATAATTTCTCTTCAGAGAGACACAATTTTCATAATCAAATTTCAATAGTGAAGATTTCTTTTGACGTTTATATGGTCATAAACGCCGTACACCAATTCGTTCAACTTCTGTCGACACCTTGGTTAAAACTTGTTCCAGTGTAAGGGTTCAATTGTGTATGTTTTCGGCATCAGAGTAATTTGTTTTTGGGGTATATACTATATAGTAATAATAGAAACGATGTCGTGTTTAAACCAAATATGCAGTAGATTCTTTAGTGATATTTGCTGAACTTTCAAGTTTGATATCAAAAAAGCTAAAAAAAGATTACACCCCACAAAATTTCACAATCATAAAATTTCACTCATTAGTCATTACTTAAAAAGTCAAAGTCAATGTTAACCAAATCAACAAACTTCCTAATTTTTTACCAAAGTATAGCATAAGATGATATAGATCATAATAGCAAAATGATCTCAATCAAAACCATTCCACACCACAACCACGGCAGCCCTTTTCATGATCGGCCGCCAACTTCCGCCACTAGACCTTTCGCCGGAGGGAAAAGGGCCACTGCACCCCTCTCCGGATTCACATACTTCCGGTACACAGCCTTCAACTTGGTTTCACTAGCACCAGCATGAAAACTCACCAGCAACTTAGCACAGTCCCTGTTCAGACAACAAATCAAATTAAAGATCCGAAATTCGGAAATCTTTTCAATCCCATTGTGAGGAAATACAAACCTTAGTTGATCTTCGGAGTACCCAGTGTGATGTTTGAGTGTTTCGGTCCAAGCCGGGGTCTTGTTAAGGGTACACCGAGCAGCGTAAACAGCCGAAGCAGCAAGCTTCGAAGGGTTGTTAGTAATGATAACCGAGTAGTGAATTATACCGAGTTCAGTCAAGAAAAACACCATATTCTCCATCTGCATTTCAGAAAGAAAAGAAAATTTTCAGTTTCTGTTCGTAATTGTTACTGAAAAGTGAAAACCATATGAAGTGAAGTACCTCGTTATCCGAAGGAATTGAAGCTTTTGTGTACCGAACGAGGAACACATACGGTGTGGGAACCGTCAAGTACCAACCAAGCCTGCCGAGAACGGCTTTCTCCATCGCCAGAATCTGTTCTCTTGAGTAGGCATTGTCTGATATCGCCATCAAATCATTGACTTCTGGTGGCCAAATTTCTTCATATTTGCAAGCGATGAGCATTGCGCTGATGCCAAGCAATTGAAGTTCCCTCCTAGGAACCGTAATCAAAGAGAGGTACCGATCAACAATGTTTACGGTGAGGTAAAGACTCTCCGGCATCAGTTCAAACTTACGGTGAACTTCAATCAACCAGTCTATCAAAATGGCTCTCATTTTTACATTAAGTTCAGGCTGCAAGTTCATGTAATCGCGTAAACCACCTTCAGCCTCCGAGAGCTTGTAGAACTTGTAAATATCTTCAACGTATTCGACTTCTGCTAGTTCGTTGTTGATGTCCGATTCATCGATGTTAACCACAGGATCTTTAGGTTTTGTCGTGATCCCACACGCAACCTAAACAAAATATACGATATCAGTTCGCCAGTCATGAAATAGTCAATCTGGAATATAAAAATCAAGCTTTAACAAACAAACCTTGCTACGTGCAGTAAGGACAGAGGTAAGTGTTTTCGTAGACTTTTTTGGTTTTCTTTTCGGGGTTTCTTCGTTCTTCTTTGAAGCTGAATTGCCATTGTCTGTTTCTGCTTGTGGTTTCTGTAACAACATTGAAAACAACACGTTTAGGCACATAAAAACCTCACTGATTCGGTTTTTTCAAACATAAAGCTTAGAACACGTACCTTTACATTCTTATCACCCGCTGCTTGAGCATTCGCCATTAATTGAGCACGAAAAGTTCTGAACAAAATCATCGAAATTCAATCGAAGAACAAAGAAATACGCCATCTTAAGTCAACAGAGGTGCGAGATTAACCTTGTAATCGGTCGTGTTATCTGGGCTTCGGGCTTCCCGATTTCAACAGCCGGAGCATTGACAAAATTACCAATGTCACCAAGGGCTCGACGGTTCCTTCTTTCAACTTGTCCCCCATTCTTCTGCTTCACATCTGTTACAGAAAAATCAGACACAGATCAAAAAATCAAAGATTATAATAACAAAGAACTCCAAATTTAAATTTGAAATCAGTTACTGATAAATCGAAACTCTAATTCTTCATACATTAAATTAGAAATCCCTAATTTATTCTAGAAAGTATGCATCTATGTTATTAATTTGAAGAACAACAAACGAACAACTATGTTTACAATTTAAACCGATGAAAGTAAAATTAAACAGATACATAAGAAACAAGACAACCGTTGATGATCAAAAGAGCAAAATGAAACATTCATCACTCAATCTGCAAGTTATGAAACCCTAGATCTCAAATTCTACAAAGAAATTCACAAGAAACAACGAAATCAAACATTCAACACTCAATCTACAAATCATGAAACCCTAGATCTCAAATTTTACAAACAAATTCTTGAAAAATAACTGAAGAATCAATCACATTTCAAAATACATACCTCTATTATTGGGCAATTGAACAGGAACAACAGATTCGTTGGACGTCATATCTTCTTCCTGTTCTTGATTATGACCAAAAACACCTCCGATGCTTGAGAGAATTGACGAGAGAAACGACTGGAGACGGCTATTGTTTGCCTCCCCTTCTTCTGGGTCTTTGGTCGCCACGGTATGATCGATGAAATGAATATTGTTCTTCTTTGAATCTCTTTCTTTCGTATAGCAACAGCAAAATCTTTAACAGAGTGTTCTTGGGTTCTAGGGTTGGATGATGGCGGAAATATACGTTTGTGAGGGTTTTAATTGGCGAAGGAGATAACGCGCCTTGCCTTTATAAACGGTCATAAATTTTCAATTTTGAATATCGACTGTTTGGATGGGTTCCTCGTTTTAACGGTAATATTCTTACATTGTTATTGCGCTTGTTTTTCACCTTGCGTGTCAAGTACGAGTGATTTTTTTATCGTACCCTTTGATTTTATGTGATTTTTCTTAGGTAAAATACATAACAAAAAAAATATACAATATACTTTTATCATCTTTGATCGATTAACTTTTAAATTTATTTATTTATTTACCTATTATATATTAAGTTTTAAGTTTTAAATATATAAATATAAATATTGTTTATCTATATCAAATCTCGAATCTATATATACTAATAAAAGAAAACAATTCAGGACACATGTCGCTTCCTCATCGCATTAAACTTTCATTTTCTCGCATTTTTTTCATAATTAAATATTTCATTTACTAATTTATATATTAATAATAAAAGAAAAATCTATTTTGAATACTTTCCTATTTAATTCATGAAATGCAATAAAGGAAACACATTAAAACTTTAAATAATTCAATATTAATTTTATAATTAATTTTAGTAGAAAAATTCATTTATAAGTAAATTTGTATTTAATTTTAGGGTTTATTAAGAAAAAAATCAACAAGTTTTCACGGTTTTGTGTTTTAGTCTCTATGTAAATTTTTTTTTAAATCTTCAAGTTAATGTTTTTCAAATATCTTCAAGTTAATTTTTTTTTCAGAAAATCTTCAAGTTAAATTTTTTTTGGTTTTGTGAAATTTGTCTATTAGAGTCAGGTTATAATTGGTAGACTGAGTTTTTAAAAACTGAAAAAATCAGGTTCCTATAGTCAAATTTCACTAAACGAAAAAAATTAACTTGAGGATTTCTCTAAAAAATAATATGGATGGACGAAAATACAAAAAAAAAAATGAAAACACTTTGATTTTTTTCTTAATAAATTCTTAATTTTATATTAAAATTTTTGAAAACATTAATAATTATTTAAAATACTCATGTTTACGTGGGTAAATAAGCTAGTGATAAAAATACAATAGTAATCACATTATTTAAATATTTAAGGTTTAATTGCTACAAATAATACTAATTTTTACATTTTTATCATTTATAACAACATTATTTATTTTTTATCATTAATAACATTAACTTATGTTTTTTTATATTTAATAACATCAACTTTTGTATTTTGTATCATACTGAAAGTCGTTTAATAGTTAATAAAAAACATGTTCTGGGGATCACTTAGGTGCTGTTTGTTTTTTAAGAGATTGATATCTGCAGTCTGCGGACTTTGTTGTAGAAATCTACGGTCAAAAGAGATGGTCTAAAGGTCAGACGCGGGCAGAGGTTTTCGCAGACGCAGGCAGATGGAAAAAAAAGGCACTTCCATATAAAACATCTTCTCGCGTCTTCAAGTTCGCAGACATGATAAGAGGTTCGAAGATGTTCTCAAAGAAAAACAAACATGGCCTAAAGAAAAAGAAAAAAAAATTCATAGCTTTAACTATCTATGCAGCAAAGGATAAGGTGTTTGTATTATATGAATTGTGTTATATTGTATCTCTCGTATTCAACTTTCACACCACACTCTCGATTCGCACATGGCATGATTTGACGGTGGCGCTTTGTTTAGAGTTCCCACTTGCTTTTCGAGTTTTCTTAATGTTGGTTACGTAAGGTGGACAGGCATCTCAGCCAGCGTAGGAGCGTAAACAGAGCAGATGATTTGTTTACATTAGTTCATCTTAGATTGCCTCATTGTGGATGATTCTTGAAGCAAACAATGGTGGTCAGAAGAAAACTTATGAAGCCGGGGTGTAGGTTAAGCCATGGATGAACTTCAAGGAATTGCAGGAATTCAAGCTTCTTGATGCTGCAACTTCATCTTAGATCTTCTTAACTTGTGTGGCAAATTCTCTCAATCATTTCGATCATTTTATTTGAGAAAACTTTGCGTACCAATACCATCAAGTATTTTACCATAGAGATTGCGGGTTCTGATCAACCTCCTTTCTCCTTTGCTGATTATAAAGAAATCTTGCATAATAAGATCGTGTGCTTCGTAAACGCCAAATCTTGCATAATAAGATCGTGTGCTTCGTAAACGCCTAAGGGGGCGTTTGGTTCGCAGATTTTTTTTCTCTGAGATTTTCATTTTGTCAAAGGATTTGCATTATGCATCATTTGCATTTGTCAGGATTTTATCAAAAAAATTGCATTATCTTAAAGAAAAAATTTGTTAATCTGAAAAATGCAAGGTGCCCGTCAGAATATGGTGTCAGCTTATTCCCCCTTGTGTACATTAAGAAATTGGTTGTAAATTTGTTCACGTTGAATTGTAGATATCGTACGTCGATACTCGCCTAAGACATTTTGGTCTTTAATTTAGTAATGCCTCCGTTAGCTTTCATGTTCAAAACTTAAATTTGGGGTTCTTGCATTATTGTGTTGTTTCTTTACCTTACCTCTTAATGACATCATTAAACCTCATCTCATCATTCCACCAATCTCGGTGTTTGGTTTGCAGATCCTGATGAAATAAGAATGTTCCGTTTTGAGGTCGTGTTTAAACAAGAGGTGAGAAACAAAAAAAAAAATTCGAGGCAAAAGATTCTGAAGAAGAGGATAATGTGTTTTCAAAGAGAGTGTGGAGAGTGACCAACATTCTGTGAGGGGCACTGCTGGGAACGCTGCACAGTGCAATCTTTGGCAGAAAAAAAAATCCGAAGAGGGCATTCCGTTGGGGCGCTGCTGGGACGCTGCCCAGTACAGTGAGATTTGGGGAGCTGCTGGGTAAACCGGAAGCGAAGGGTCCACTGCAGGGTCTGCTGCCCATCGCAGTGGGGAACGCTGCCTCCTGTTCCTTTTCCGTTTCAAGCCACCAACAAATAGCATCTTAATGATTCCATTAATAAACAAGCAAGCAAAAGAGACGTAACATTCAAACAATAAAAGATAATGCCTCGGAGTCAATTAGGACTAGAAGTTGATTGATTAAACAACCGAAATCTAAGTTCTTCAACTAGTATATACATTCGGAATGGAAGACGGTCCTACACATAAACAGGACCCACAAAATAAAAAGCCAAAAGCAAAAGGAAAAGAATGAAGCCTACTTGTTTCATCTTATCTAAACTCCTAATCAAGATTTGCCACTACCAACTTCTCCTTGTTTCCTAGTTTTGGTTCATGTCTGTCTGTCTGTCTATCTGTCTATGCTATGCTAAGTTTCTACAATGTTCGCTAAACTCGAAAACAAGGAACCTTTAAAAACCGACCTGTACGAGGATCCTGTGCGAAAAGGCATTCATCCTTCTTCGTCATAATCTTCCTCATCTTCATCTACTCTACTATTTAAATTGGCAAGCTGGACTGGATCAATAGCCATTTTCTCCACATCCGCCAACGACCATCCAGGATATTCACCGGGCTTCAATTCAAGGGCTGGTTTCAGTGACGGGCCTGATGGAATAGCTGGTGCTGATGATATGGCTGGACTGTCTCCATTCTCATCCAAGTCTAAGTTGAGGTCAAAGTTCCGAACTTTAACTGTGTCTTCGGTCTTCCCAACTGGCGAGATATGATTCTCTTTCGCATCTGCTTCTTCCATCAAACCAAGGTTCGGTTTTTGTTTATCCATGCTGTTGGGATCAGGTTCATTTTTCTCGTAACTAGATGCTGATGCTGATGCTGTGTATGCTTCTCTCTCTGCTCGACTAATTCTACCACGGCCTCTGCCCCGACCCCTTCCTCTTCCTCGACCACTCCCATTGGCATGGACAACCTCCAACTGCAATAACCCAGAAAAAAAAAAAAAAAAAAAAAAGGAAAACTCGATGAGAGAAACCCAAGCAAAAATAAAGAAAACATTCATCAAGCAGAACTTGTACACATATCACATATCTACATCACTTAGTCCAATTTGATGACTATTAACTAAATTATGGTCAATCAGGGACAAAATGATAAGATAAAACGCAATTTAATATAGGGTTATAACATCAAATAGCAACCTACTTTCTTCATTTTTCTCATTTAGGTGATTGTATGAATAAGGTAATTGTATTTTCAAAACGTCTCCCAGTTTGACCATTGTGGAATTTTCGTGACACTTTTACCGACTCTCAAGGTTAGTGACCTTTAACGACACTTTATTTATGATAACAATTAAACTGAAATTGGTTTTAGAAGTACAATGACTTGAATAGTTGAATGATATAAGAAGTTCAATGACCTAAAAGAAAAATATGGAAGTATATTGCTACTTAATGATATAAACCCCTTAAAATGTTAACATTCACATAAAAGTTTCTGCTTAATTTTGGGATCAACTTCATATTATAATTTGTTTGATATATTTTGCTTACTTGTAACATATTTTATGCCATCCTCAATGGCTCAATCCCATTAATCAAGTCATTATATCAAATCTGTTTACCAGCTAAAACTGGAAGGAAAAAAAGAAAGAAAGAAAGAGAAATATCTTACCGGCTTATTATCCCTTTTTGAGTCTTCATCACCATCATTATGATCATCGTCAGCAACTTTCCTGCACAAGCAAAAGTATTAAAGCTATATCACTATGCCATCTGGTTTGCTGGACTTTAAATGATGGGCTTTGATTTTGTGGGATTCTATTACAATAAAATCATTATTACAGAGAAATCCTACAAGATTGGGAGAATTTTGAAATCCCACAAACAAGGGATTTGAAAATCCATCGCGTTCTTGAAGGATTTCAAAATGCTCTAAACCATAAAATCTCAAGAAACTATATCCTGTGAAGTCCTTCGACATCCAGTACGTAACCTTTGGTTCTTGAAACTATGAAAAGCAAGAATACAAATTTGTCCCAACCTTCGTTTAGTTGCAGATCTGTCCTCCCCTGCAGCATCAGAACCACCAAGATCAGGAACCTTACCAACGATATCTCGAAGGAAGTCAAACACGTTAAAGCTCTGGACACACTGCTTTCTGCAGATAAGAGAAGAATGAAATTTAATCAGCATAAATATTAGGATATGACCACTTAATAATGAGGGTCGATGATGCATTCTTACAAGTGCATGGAATTCAAAGTCTTTGCTCCCCTTTGAAGAGTGATTTCGTATGTCCGGTCACAAAGATCTTGAAGAAATAGTTCCAGTGCTTTAGCTGAATCGATCAAGTAAAAGTTATAACTATTTTGCCATGATATAAACACGCTCCTCTAGTATTGACCACATTTGTCTCTCAAAAATTTTTGGTTTCTATTTGTTGTGTTTTGTGTATAGCAATGTAACAATCAATTTTTAACTGATAGAAGATCACTTTTTAACTGATTAGAATTAATCAAATTTTCCGAGATAAGATGCAACATGGTGCACGTGTTGCAAAAAGCCATTGGTAGCTAAGAAGCCGGCATGGAATTGGGTCTTACATACTAGAAGAGGGACGGCCATAGCAATCTTGCCAACGTCCTCATCAGCTTGCATTATCTTTTTAATTCGAGCCTGTTTGATAAAAACAGTAATGGTAATATAAGATGTTTGGGGCATCAAAACAATATTGATGAATGCTTATAAAGAAAAAAGACAAGAAACATTATATATTGAACTGAAAACAGTACTTAAGGTTAAAAGGCAGTATTGGGTGTTTGGATTTGTGTTTTGCCAAAGTGCTGCAAAGAGAATCGGGCACATCAAGACAAAACATGCAGCACATACGTGATTTTGGTTGAAAGCAGGGGTCAGGGGGCGACGGGCGACCCTAGCAAGGCTCGTAGTAGCACCCTGAAGGGCTGAAACCTAAATGGTATGCATTGTTACGTTTGCAGGGCTGGTAAGATTTGCATATAGTGAACCCAACTGTTAAGCACATGCTTAGTTATGAAGTAAGGTTTACAAATGCTATTTACCTTCGCTGCTGTTAAGGTTTTTGGTATTAGCTTTAACAACAGTTGCACAGCTTATGCTGTTGAGGTTTACTTGACAGTTATTGATATTTAATTCCCCAGAAAACTTCACTCTGTTGTGTGTATAAATATGTAAACGAACATATTGTTCGGCCTCTCCCCTCCACAAATCAGCAAACGCAACATATATATTCGAAAGTTTGCTCCCATTTTTATGCCCAAAACCAAAGCGTGATCGCTGGATTATCCCAAAAGTGAAGTTCATATAACCTACACACACAAGTACCGAATTATAACTGATCCAATTGGTTTAACCAAGTTTTGATTCTCTTCACCCTGTTCTCTATATCCCCCAAAAACAAGTCTGGTCTGATTCTTCAACTTCATAAGCCTCAATAATTTCACTTGGATTTCACCAATTTCAGGTCAATAGGACAGACTCCATGGTCAATAGGTCATTGGTATGAACATATATTGAGCTAAAATGCGGATGAACAGGGTTTTAATTCATAGTAGCAACTAATATAGCCAAAAATCACAAACACAATAATCACCTGAAAAAATTGAAGATGTTTCCTAGATACACAGAGGTCAACAAATTATATAATGTTTAGTGCGAATAACGTTTAATCAGAAACACATATCACGATTCAAATTTCGAGCATGTTCCAACAAAAATGATTCATGTAAACCCTATAGAATAATCTTACTAAAAACATAAGCCACGAACATTAGACATTTGGGAAAATCAATTGGTTTTCAAATATCAATCATTCAAAATTCGTGCATATTCCAACAAGATGATTCTAGTAAATCCAATTACATCATGATTCATGAACACGAGACTTTTGGGAAAACAAAAACATCAATCGATCAAAATTTTCAAATAATTTCACGATAATTTTCACATAAAAACACACATACGGAGAATCAGAATTGGATGTTTTTTAGTTCAAATTGTGACCTAACATCGCTCCAATTCTAACTCCAAACCATGAAAATGGAGTTCTAAACATATCCAGAACAAAATTACACCATAAAAAGAATGATAGAAGAAGTACTCACGGCTGGGAAACGCGTATCCAGCTTCTTCCTCATGTCGTTTGAAGTTCCGAAAAACCAATCTAAAAAACCCTAGCTAAAATTTCCTACCTTTAAAAATTCTCTATGAAATATGAAACCCTAGAATCTTAAAATTGAACATATGAATAATCAGGGAAAAAAAAAAGATATAAAAAGATGAAAAAAAAAATTCAAAAGAGCCCGGATTTGTCGAGCACTTTCTCGATCGTGAGCCCCAATCCACTAGCAAGTCAGATTACGAAGCGTTGAAGGGGTATTTTGGACTCCGTCTAAAATCATTGCACACGTGTGTTCCTCAAATATTAAAAACTAGGTTAACTCCCATCAATTAAATATTTATAAAGAGGTGGGATCCCTTAAGAACCTTATATTTTTTAAAAAAAAATTAAGATACAATAAAAATCGATAAAAAGATGACATACAATCAAAATCATTGAGTCAATGGTAAAAAAATGATGACTCTAAGTTATGTTTAAGTCAAAAGAAGACGGTTAAAATATGATTCAAAATATTCGAATTATCGATTTAAATATAATATTTTATGACTCCTATATATGCGATACAATTTAATTATTATCATCTTATTATTAATTAAAAAATATTTTTCTTATTGAAGATGTTTTAATTAATAATAAATATTTATTGCCTAACTGATTAAAACTTGATACAACAATTCCAACGTCAACTTAATAAATAAATAAATAAATAAGATTATTCGAAATTAAGTTATTATAAAATATAAATTTTGCCACATTTACTTTTGAAATTTTAGAAAATATTAATACAAAATTTCATTAAAGAAAATACATTTGAAATTTGAATGATTATTTTTTTAATGTGTCAAAATTTCATAATTAACATATAAAGATTTGATAACAAAAAGTTTATCAATTTTATTGTATACTAAGTTATTTAATTATTATTTCATATAATTATTTATTCTTTCGGACATTTAACATTTGAAGTTAATTATCTTCTTGATCTTTAAAAAAATTATTTTAAAATTAATTTTTTTATTTTACTGATTTTTTAATATTCTTTATTTTTAGAAATTTAAACATGAATTTTATGATTTTATTGATTTTTTAAAGTTTTTTATTTTAGGTTGTTAATTTTGAAAACTTTTAATGAGTATTAATTGTAGTTTCAATTAGTTTAGGAAACAAAAATAATAAGTTTCAATAATAAAGTGTAAATTAAATCAATTAAATGATATGCATGCTACTTAATTAATGTTAATTTTTATTTTTGGAAAAAAAAGCGGGAAAATGAAAATGTTGTGTGTTAAGAGGATGACATGTGGCAAGAATTTTCTCATTTATTATAGTATATAGATATAGATTTAGACTAAATTACATAAATGGTCCCTGTGGTTTATTAAAATTACGTTTTTAATCCTTGAAAGAATTTTGTTAAATCACAAGTCCCTAAAATCTAAAAATTATAACATTTTGGTCCTTAAAACTAACGACAGTTAACTTGATTCGTTAGTCTCAAGAGCATTTTAGTCCTTTTAACTTTCAGACACCATTTATGTAATTTTCATACTTATTACTCTTGATTTCTCTTTATTTCTTTATATTAAATTTTATTTCATATATATACATTTAGTATTTGTTTCTTTTTTATAATTTAATTATCCAAATGAAGCATTTTATTTTTTATTCTTTTTGTTTAAATTATTAATTTTTAGAGTAAATTACAAAAACGGTCCCTGTGGTTTGTCTAAAATTATGGAAACGGTCCCTCAACTTTAAAAGTTGCATAAATGGTCCCTAACTTAACGGTTTACTTTCAATTTTGGTCCCTCATCCGTTAAGCAACCGTTAAACTTTTTAAAATGACATTTTTACCCTTTTGAGTTTGGTCCCTGATGTTTGCAATTAATTACGCATATGGTCCTTGATGGTAATTTATTAACTTTTATTTTATTATTAATTTTTCTTTATTCTTTCATTACATTTTTAATAACATTATTAACTTTTTAACTTATTATAGTAATAAAATTTTATTAATATTAAGTACATAAATCGTTTGATATATTAGTATATATTAATCAATTTTTATTAAAATTTAAGTATACAAATCTTTATATTCATATGTGTATTTTATATATTACAAATAATTTTTAATTGTAAAGATTGATTTGTTATTCTAATAATAAATTTTATTTATATTGTTGTGGTTGTTGTTTGAAATTTGATTTCATCACAAATTAATGTTAAATGTAAAATATCAACGTGTTTCGTATTAAAATTTTGTAAGAATTGTACTTGGATATTGATTTTAATGATTTTGGGTATTTTCGTAAGAAAATATGAGTTTTTTTTCTAAATTTTGAAAGTATTTTGATTATTTTCCAAATGATTTGTGTATTGGTTTGATCTTGTTATATTTTGGGCCCTTGATGTTAAGATTTACGTGTTTTCTTTGGAGTACGTAATGACACCTCATTCTATATTAATTAAGATCAAACTGAATTTTTTGGTTTTTGAAACAAAAGAACCGTTATAACAAATTTTATTAGGTGATCAATCAATTAATATTTTTTTGTGTCGAGTTATTAATCTAATGTTATATTAATTAAATACATAAATAAAATATTTTATGTTCAATTTTTCTATTTCATAAACATTAATTATAATAATATATAACTTAAAATTAAGCGGGTAAAAATCCCTGAATACCTGGCGGGAATCCCCATTACCCGTCGGGGACGGGGATGGGGATGCAAAGTAATTACCCGTCGGAGATGGGGACGGGTTTGAAAAGTAATTACCCGTCACTCATCTTATTATTCTTAAAACTAAAGCTTTATCATCTAAACAAGTTTTCACTTTTTATAGAAACACTTGTCTTTTTTCTAAAAATATAACTTGAAAACTGAAATTGAAAAAAGACTAATTTTCGTTAACTGAACGCAACCCTAGGATTTAAGCCTAAAATTAAGCCCAAAGAGCGAGCATGTAAAAAATCAAAATTAAACAGATAATCCAAATCTGAAAATCTGAAAACCAAACATGAAAAAACTGAACGGTTCTTTTGTTTCAAAAACCAAAAAATCTGTAAGGTCTACCACTGCAAGATCTATCTAGACGCGGATCCGTGAACGAGTGCGGAATCCTCGTTGACGGTTAGACGGACAACTCTCAACCAACGGAAACACGGAGACTATTAGACGCTGAACGAACGACACACGAACGGTCCTACGTACTAATTCTCTCCGAAACGGGACTCACCTAGCTGATAAACTCGAGATCGCCTCTTGCTCAATTCCTCACGAATTCTGCAAAAAGTCTCTTAATCATTCGAGTCTATCCCTAATTATAGACCCTGATTCGAGTCTGTTGTGGGCCAACCTCGAATCTGGCCCAAGGCCCATTCGAGTCTGTCCATCTGACAGTCTCGAATCTACCCCATTCGAATCTAAGGCTAGACTCGAATCTATCACAGATTCGAATCCCAAGCCTTAAACAATTCGAATCTATGGCTACATTTGAATCTATCACAGATTCGAATGCCAAGACTTGTATTCTAGAATCACTAAGAACTTGTCTTATCAATAACAAAACTAGACTGCTGTCGTCACACTGAATGTACCAACAGACTCCCCCTTGACGATAGCTTCTAGCTTTTGTTCATTGATCTTGACAGACTATTTGCTTTAATGACAATAAATGTCGAGATCACCCTTTCTCCTCGTTATCTATGACTGATGATTCTGAATCGCTTCTCTAACTTAGTCCACGTTCCTTTGAACCACAGCGCTTCTAATACCTCTTAGACTAACCTCTTAAATCTGCAGTACGACCCTTTCTTCTGACAGTTTTTGCAAACACCTCAGCCCAGAATTGTCTTCCTAGATTATACGGTCCTTCTAAGCTAAATCAGTCACTTCTAACTTCAGAATCTGATTCATCATTTAGAGCAGTCTTCTGCATCTCTAGATCTATCCCATTCTGATCATTATTCATAACACCTTCATCGAGTGATGCATTCATAACACTTCGGAAAAAGTTCTAAGTCATCTTCAATTACTCTGACAATGCTCCGGTCAGACCATGTCTTCAGTTACTTCAGTTGTCTCTGAATCCTTGTCTTTCCTATTGTCAGTAGCTACGATCACTGACTCCCCCTGAGGATCAGCAGTGAGAGCCAATATTTGAAAGATCTGCCAGCTCACTACTGTCTTGAAAGATCTGCCCGCTCACTATTCGAGCTATCTTCTTTGACTTGTCAGCTCACTGCTCAGGCCATCTTTTTCGAAGGACAGCTTCTCTACGATTTCTCCACTCTCTACTATTTCTCCCCCTGAGATGGATGATCTTTCAACCAGATGCCAATATAGCCTCCAGATTTGCAATCTGCTGCTACTGATCAGTCTCTGTCTGATCCAACTTGGCATGAAGTTCACAAATCGCCTTTGTCAGTTGAAGAATCTGTAATTCTGTGAATAATTCAAGGCTAACACTGTATAGACTTAATCAACACATGAAACAAGTCATTAGATGTTAGTAGGACATTAAAATCATTATTCAACGATAAAGATAAAATGAAACTCTCCTACTTAAAGTTTTTGAAGGTTTATAGCGTAAACCAAACACGAGAACTAAGTTCGAGAGAAACTATCATTACCTTTGTTTAAATAGTCCCAACCTCGTAAGTTTTGAAAAACTTTGAACAATTTTCAACTTTTTTCAACACTTAAATGAAAATTTTGAAAATCTTTGAATAAAATTCAACTTTTTCAACTTTTTCATGTAATGGAGGTTTACAACCTTTGCAGAACCAATCACACTAAGCAACAGATTTTCACGCGATATTTGTTTATTCAACCAATCATGCATCCTTAGAAACTTAGACCTTTATCCTACTGAAGATAAAAATAAAATAAAATAAAATTAATTTTAAACTTAAGCTACTCTAACCTACACTAAATAGTATATTTTTGGCGAGAATAGTCAAAGAAAGATTCAATCAGATAGCGATGTCTGATACTAACTTTCAGTACTTAAACTTTCACACTTAGGAATTTTTTATT